>JACDJE010000236.1:634292-677573 GCA_016647715.1 Pavo muticus
GTGAGAAATACTTGGTCACTAATCAGAAAGGTAAGCCGGTATTTTGGACTGCTCAAATGCAAATATTTGAGCATTTACTGTGTCTAGATTGTAATGTAAGAGTTAGGGTTAAGTTCTTGACAGGTTTGTTTAGTGACAGTCATTTCTCTTGACATCAGTGGGAACAGTGATAGTTTATAGCAAAATCACATCCTCGGTGTAATTACCCATAGAAGTCTGCATGCACCTGCTATGAATAATAATTAAAAAAACAAGGTGCAAAGAGCAGCTATGGAACCTGGTTTTTTTTCTTTGATTAATTATGTGTTATTATGCTTCTGTAGCATCATTTCATAAAGGTAGCTTGTTTTAGGGGCAAATACCTTGCACTCATGTGCTGTGCTTTGAAAAATTACAAATAAATGCTGATAGGGGATGAGTAACAGGTTTTGATTGATTTTTGATTCTTCACTTACTGCTGTTAACACATAATCAGAACAACAATTCATGTTCAATGTAAATGTTTGGTGAAGCACTTGCCAATCTCCTCAATGTTTTCTGAATTGTGACTTGTAAGAGTTGGCTTCTAGCTATCTTTCTCATGATACAGTCTGTCACTTCAAATTTAAAGGTACATGAGGGAAAAAACCTTTTAAGTTCAGTAATTTGGAGAAAGCATATTGCACAGATCTACTCTGCCAATCAACTGTAAACTTAATGTTATGCTGCATCTTTGTGATCTTGGCCATAACATTTGAGAGCTAGTAAGTAATGTGGATCATAATTTCTCTTTGCTGTAAATAAAAGGCTGTTGTCTGCTGTGCCCAGGTAGTTAGTGATCATTTAATGTTCGGTGCCAACATCTCACTAGTGCTCAGACAGAGAAACAATAGCCAAGAGACAGAATCATTCTATCAATTGTACACTGTTAGTATCAGTTTTCATGGTGTTTTTTTCTCCTTCCCTTGTGCAACCATGATTTTCCAGACCTGAGCTTGGTCTGCTTTTGTTGTCTTTCAAGAAATATGAGCCTTATGCTTCATCCAGTCCTACCACATAGTCCCATTGTGAGCTTTTTTTTTTTTTTTTTTTTTTTTTTTTAGTACTGGTCTGCATGTTTATCAACACCTGTTGCAGCTATCCTTTGTCCATACTAATAATACAACATAAAAAAGTATATATTAAAGAAAAAGAAAAAGAAATGCTTTTTTTGTGATCACTGAAGGGAATATTCTGTTCTGCTGTAAAATGGGTGGTTGTAAGGCTATTGAACGTTCTCTCCTTGTTTTTCTTTGACAATTCCAGTGTCAAATTCTAGTAGCAGCAGAATTTCCTTCCCCCAGGAAAAATCCGAAAATGATTCAGTTGGTCTAGGAGCTACTTGAATAGGTAGGACCTTTCCACATCTCATTCCTTTTGCCCACTGTGGTCTTTCACCACTAATTGAGACAACTGTACTCACAGAATCATACTATTAAAACACATAAATGTCAAGTTGCTGGGTAGCTTCACCATTTGGGTGTTTCTTAAAAATCATTTGAAAAATGTCAGGCTCGTGAAGAGTTCATGTAAGGCTCAGAAGAGTCATGGCTCTCATTGCAGCGTACCTCAGACTGTCTTGGAGCAGAGAGAGGCATTTCTGCCTTATAAGTCTGCCTTGTTTTCTATAAGCAAAGCAATCTCATGCTGAGAGCTGGAGTAGAGCTCTGAGAAGTCTGAGTAGAAAATAAAAAGAACTCTCAAAAACAGTTTATGTTAATAATATGGCCTCGTCACATGAAAATACAGAGAAAGGAGATGTGGTATCTAGGATGAGAATGATATATGGAGGAAGTTTGAGTGTATTGTGGATCTGTAGAAAGTTTTTCTGTACCTGACAACGCTGATAGAGTTAATCATTTCTTTAGGCTTTCTCATGCCTGTTTCCGAGGTGTAAAGTGATTAATTTCACCTTAAAGTCTTTGATAGACTGAGAAGGTGAACTATATGTCACAAGAGGAGCAAGTGTGCTATTGGATTCATGGCAGAAGGATAGGATTTCAAATGGGACTTTAAATAGAGGAGTTCTAAGACTAGTAAGGGAGTAAGTGGAAGACATGGGGGAAACAGAGAAGGCAGTGTAAGAATAAAGGATATAACATCATGATAGTGATTCTTTGCTCATTTGGGATAGAAGTAAGAGATCAGATAAAATGGATAACTAAAATAAAATGAAGTATGTGGGTAGGGTCAGAAATTTAAGGCATGGCATGCAATATGCAAATTAAATAATACTTTTAATAGGTTAAATCCCAGTGAAATAGCTTTTCAGTAATTGTTTGGTTTTGCCTAGGTTAGATTTTTAAAGTAGAGCTGAATCACTGTCTTATGACATTGCTAGGTTTTAGTCCTTTTTCTAGATGTTATTTTATTGACGTGTTTTGTTCTTAAGAAGTATTTTGAGGAGTAGAGTTTTTGAGTTCCCTATACATTCTATCTGAAAAGCAGCATATAATTTTCCCCTATTACATATTACAAGATTTGCCAAGAAAGCTGTTCACAAATTTTTCATTCTTTTCTGTAGTTACTCTATTTTCAGGATAGTCCTGTAATTGCAAAAAGTTTTGAGATTGTTTGGGAGAGAAGCAGGATAAGATGAATACAGATAGACTTTTCTTACTAAGTTTGCAAGTTTAGTTATTCATTCAATTAAAATAACACCTTTCAGGATATTAATTTTCAGTGTGAGTGTATTTTATTATACCTCAAAGGCCTAACTTGATATGTAGCAATGGGACATGACTAACAGTATTGATTCCTGTTACCATGAGAACCATACCACTTTAGAAGAGAACTGTGCTTTCCCTAAACTGTGTGGGATTAGTTTCAGTTTATGATGCTACCTTAGCTGCCTCTGGCAAATAGCAGGTTTCAAGTACCAGTCAGTACAAATGAATGCAAAACAATAAATAAATTTAAAAATGTTACATGAATCATGAGGCTCCAGCACTGAAATTACAAGTAAGAACGCTGGAAAAATCAGATGCTTACTGAAGTGATTCTGGTATTAGTAGATTTGCATCAGACACAGGCTCCACTGTACAAGTTATCTGTATTGTCATATAGGCCATGTCTTTACTTGCACACATCCATATATACGTACACTAAGGCATATGTTAAAGCACCAAGGGAGCTAAAATGTATATTTCAAATTTAAACAGCTTTTCTGCTCTCCAGGCTTTTGTATTTTCTGAGCGAGACTTCAATACTGCTTTACTGAAGATGATGTTATGTTTTTTTTTTCCTTTATACTATCATTATATGGCTGTATTTAGTAATACCGCACGGTAGCTGAAATTAAGCTAATCTGAAATTTAATTTCTAATTTTATCATTGTAATATGTCAAAATGTTTATTGCCTATTCTGTGAGGAGTGTGTATTTAACCTGAGGAAAATAAGTATCTCTACAGAAGCTTTTTCTTCATTGGGCAAAAATGTTGACTTAGTGACAGCTGAGAAGTGAGTTTATTCAGATACTGCAAAACAGAATTCATTCAGCAACACTAAGATCCAATGTATGTCTTGGGTGTTATTTGGCATGATTGAAAATAACAGGGAACTGTAAAAAAACCAAAGTCTATGAAAAATTGTAAGATTGCAGATGTCATATAGTTTTGTACTTGTGTTCATGTTATTTTGATAGAGTATCCTTTTTGATAAGTATAGTGAGGATTTTCATTCATAGAGCAAATGCAGTTTTCTCATCAGCTTTCTAGAGTACAAACACATGAGGAAATCAGGAAAAAAATCCTGCTGTTTGCCTTTGGGGTGGGGTGAATTATCAATATAAGTAGTACAAATAAATATGAACTCTGGGGCAAATAAAATAGAGTAAATAGGTTTGAGAACTAAATTTGTTGTTTGAGCTACTAGCCTTTTATTTAACTGGGGGTTTGGGATGAAAAAAGCTGTGAAAAAGAGAAATACATATCCAGTCCCTTTTGCTTCTGAGTGCTTGAAAATAATGATAGATAAAAAGCTTCTGGTTACTATTAAGATGGGAATAAATTCATTTTGTTTATGCTCCTGTGCACAAATCATATTTTGTATTATTTTTGTTGCAGTTGTTGCAGAATTTAGAATTATTTTCTTTGGCTCTCAAGTTATGGTAAATACTCAGGAACTATGGTATGCTGCATTTCTAGTATCCTTGGTGAATATGCTTTGAATGAATTTATATAAGAAGAAAAATGGTGAACGAAATAGCCCACATTATTAGTTACTAGGGAAGGTTACGGGCAGTGATATATTCAAAATTTAACAAGAGTGTAATAGATGCTTTGAAATTAGTATTTCCAAAGATATTGCTTATAATAAACACTGTTACAGGCAATGCTAATGTACTATATTTGCAAAGAAGGGCTATTGACAGCAATTTGTATACAGTAATAGACTTCTGCAGTTCAATACAGAATATAAAATGAGTCCTAGCTAAGCTGCATTACAGCACTACAGTATTTAATGCCTCTGTTCATTATTTTACCTCAGTGTCTTCTGTAATGCACTGCCTACCTGAATTGCAAGTGTTTTGCCATTCAGCCTGCAGTCTCTAAGGAGAGGTCAAGAATCTTAGACTGTATATGTTAACAGATATTATAATAAGAGATTGACAGTTTTCTGATTTTACTGCAGAGGAAGACATTTGAGCAGCAGAACCCCTTAAACTGCTGTAGAGAATTCTTCATGTTGCTAACAAATGTCAATGCAGAAGTCTAACAGTTTAATTTATCAAAATATTTTCTTTGTGAAATTATTCTAAGCAAATATTCTCAAATCACTGTACTGGTGGCTTCTTTGTTTTACACGGCTAATGCTTTAGAGCATGAGTGATAAGAATATTGTTAAAGACTATGTAGGTACCAAGTACGTGATGAATCTTAGAATCACTAAGGATGGAAAGACCACTTGGATCATCTAGTCCAACCACTGACCAGTCACAACAATATCACTAAACTATGTCACTTAATGTGACATCTAACCTTTTCTCAGAACCTTCCATCATCATCTCTGGTTTGAATTTGAGGCCCTGCTTCCCCCACCACTCAGTCACTTAACTACACCATGTCTGCACAATCCCTGTGCTCACTACATAAAGCCCGTATAAAAGGTATGTATGTATTTTCCACATTTCCTTGAAAGATGTACTTACCTCAGTGCTAGCTTTTGCATTAGTAATGTCATTAGCCCAGCAGTCCATTGAAATGAAATCAGTGTTTCTGTTCCTTTGGAAAGATTATTTTTCCTGTCATTTTTTAGTGATCTTCAAAACTATATGTGTGGCAGGAGACATCAAATAAGGACTTGGAATTTATGTGTACCATGGTTATTCTCAGTATACTTCCAGACTCATAATGTAGTTCATTTTAGTTCAGTTACTTATTTTCATAAATTCTGTGTGGTAACATAACTTCACTCTATTTCTAGCTTGAGTAATAGCATTTTAATTTAACTTATATGTCATTCCATACAATCTGATTGGCACTACTAACCTGTTTTGATGGTATATTCTTATGATTAAGAATTTAAAGCAATGTCTAATTGGATTTTATCTTTTAATGACATTGCTTGGAACTGCCTTTAATAAGCATGAACTTATAGCTGTTCTACAGCCATTATAAAGCAAAATATTTTAAAATTGACAGTAATTCAGTAATAACATAACAGGCAATGAATTGGACAGCACAAAATTCTGGGATCACCCTTGTTTCTACATAACGCTTTGAACAACTGTTAAAATCATACAAAGTTCATTTTGTGATAGCTAGGACACTGATAAACACACTACAGTTCAAAAATGTTATGTGTCAGTGTTTTACATAGAGATTTGTAACAGAAATATTAGAATTTCAATGAAGGGAGAAAGAAAGGGAATGTCTAGCAGCGAGATTTCCAGAATGCAGAAGTTGCAAGAACGTCTGAATTTGAAGGGCACTTAGATTAGCAAATTATAAGTATAGCAGCACACCTACATGTAACTGAAAATTCCCAGATCAGGAAAGCAAAGCGCAGACTGGAATAAAACAGTCTTCAGCCAGATTAAAACAAATAATTAGAGGAAGGAAAATAAGAACCAGATTTTACTAAATGCTAACATACGAGATAGTTGATCCCGTCTAAGCTTTAACTAACTCTCACTGAGATTCACCATTTATTGACTGCATAATACCTTTTTTTTTCCTTCATTTCCTTCATTTGTCTTTCTTCTTTTGTTTAGGTAAGACTCTGGTAACTGAAGAAGGCTACATGTTTGTGCTGTTTGCCTAAAAAAACCCAATGACAAATAGTGCTTATTCATTTAAATTTGTGAGACAAGGTATTGAAACAATTTGACTGGAAGTGAGAGTAGGTATTAGGTAGCAGGAGGAAAATTCCTAGTCAGTCACAGAAGTCAGGTGGCAGTNTTTATTTTTTTTTTAAGTTATATCAGTTCTCCTGGAAGAGGGGGAAAAAAAACTACAGCAATCATCACTGTTCCATAGAAGCCATAAAATCCTGAGTGCCACTTTGGATTTTCTCCTCAAAAGAACTGTGTCCCTGTGGCAGTTTTGAAGCTTGAAAGAGCTTTGTTCTCAGCTGGAGTGACAGACTTGAGCTGTATTATTGATGTTCAAATACTTCTCTACAGCTCAAGAAAATAGTTCTTTAAGAAGGCTCATGGGGATATGTGCGTTCTGATGAGATTAATCAAAAATGGCAGCCACAAACAAGTCCTTCAGATTTCAGCTGTCACTTAAATTTTTTAGCATCATGTATGTAACTAAAATCTATATACGAAACCACTTTGGAAAAATATATGAGGGTTTCTCTGAACGTAATGCCTCTTGTTTTATTATGTCGGCCCACAACGTCAGAGGCAGATGTTGGTAGCATAGCAGTAGAGACTGAATCTTCCCACCAGTATTCCATTACATTTTGTTACCATGAGACAGACAGCAGCAGATGGGTAGTCTGACACAACGGTGTCTGACATAGAAGTGCAGATGAAGCAGAGGTGTGGAATTGAATTCAACCATGGGGAATAAATTTCACCCATGGACATTCGTCAATGTTTACTCAGTGTTTATGGAGACCAAACAGTGGGTGTGAGCTCAGTGGAGTGGGTGGTGGTGTGTTTCAGCAGTGGTGACAGTTGATCTCCTAAAATCATAGAATCTTTAAGGTAGTAAAGATGATCTAGTCCAGCCATCAACCCACCACAACACTGCCGACAAAAATGTGTCCCTTTTCTCGAATGCCTCCAGGGATGGTCAATCTATCACCTCCCTAGGCATCCCATTCCAATACCTTACCACTCTTTCAGAGAATAAATTTTTCCTAATATGTAACCTGATATCTCCCCTGGTGCAGCTTGAGATCATTCCGTTTAGTCTTACCATTGTTACTGTGGAGAAAAGGCTGACCCCCACCTTTCCACAGCCTCCTTTCAAGCAGCTATAGAGAGCTATAGGGTCTCCCCTGAGCCTCCTTTACTCCAGTCTAAACTCAGTTCCCTCAGCCACTCCTCACAACACTTGCGCTCTAGACCCTTCACTGGCTTCATTGTCCTTTTCTGGACATGCTCCAGCACCTTGATGTTTTTCTTGTAGTGAGGGTCTCAAAAGTGATCAACATACTCTAGGTATAGCCTCAAGGTTTGAAGTACCTCCCTATAATGCAGATTTATATGAGCACAGCAAGCAGGGCTCTGTTCATTACTGGCAAAAGTGCACAGTTCATGATGGTGGCTGTGTTGAAAAACAGTGTTTTGTAGCTAAGAATTTGCTCTACCAATTAGTGTTATTGTACTCCTTGTATCTATTGTAGTTTCTGTGGAAATAAATAGGTGGTATTATGTACAGAACAGCCTGTATATATTGTCTTAAGTATATTGTAGACTAAGAAAGATGAAACTACTTTTAGTTCCCTTACTACAGCTTTTGTGTTGTATATTTTTATTTGAACCAGTCAGCAACTAATTTACCAGATGAATACTTTAGAGATACAAAGTGGATGGTACATTTCAACAATGTAAATTAACCCCAGGTCCTCAAAATTGTGCTAAAAAAAATNATTTTCTAAAGTAGCTGTGAATAGATAGTTGGATTAGGGAATACTTGAAGATACTGAGAATATAAAAGTGATATAAGAAATGTTAAGGGAAATAAAAAAACATGTTCAAGTAGGTGTCAATTGATGTTAAGAGTTCACATCACTAATTTTAGTGATAATATGATTTGTAAAAGATAATTCCTGGAAAATCAGACTTGGAACCTTGCACAGAATAAAAGAAAGCTAGCAAGACTGAAGAAATACAGAAGATGGGAATAAATATATAAATAAATACACATGTTACTAGCAAAAGTCCTAATAATCCTAACTGAAGAAAAATAATAAAGTTTTAACATATTTGGGTTAGAGGTAGGTACAAAATATTGCAGACAAGGAGCTAGATTAATTCTTACAGACTTGTTCTTAATGGCTTATCTCTTGCGATTACCTGAATTGCATAAAAGGATGGTAAAAGTAGCCTTCTATAAATGGGACAGTACAAATATGTCATTCAGCTTCCACAATAACTCTTACGTAAAATGAGTCATAAATATAATTGAGCTCAATTGTAAAAATAAATAAAAATTAAAATTCATGACAGTATGTTCTTTATGTCTACATAATAAGAATAGTAAATGTATGTTTCCTACCACCACTGTTTTTGAAAATTAAAATATATTATCTCTGGATACATGTAAGCTAGATGAATTTAAAATCAACAAGTTATGATTGCCAGATTTATAGGAAATTTATTCAGCTGGTTCTATGAAAAATTGCTATCAATAATCTCATTTAATATCTTGCAAGATTAAACATTATGTTGATGAAATTCAAAGATAATATTAGATTTCTGTTGAAATAGCAATAATAACAAAATAACAAATTTGAATTTTAAGATTTGACAGGAAAATTCATAGAAAAGGATTATTTTAGAATGGCTAGGAAATCTTACAAAAAATAATACAATATAGAAAGAATAAATAACCATAGACTTGGGAGGAAAAAAAAAAAAGGAATAAAAAGTCATAAAGTGGACAGTAAATAAAACAGGAACTTGCATTGCAGTAAAGCCCACACAATAACAAGTATCATTTACTCTGTTTTATTAGATAACTACTTGGCAATATTTATGACCTCATCTAGCTTAGGAATTGGTGTGGTATTAGTATTTATTACATTGTTATATATATTATATGATTCAATTGTTTGAATAATTAATGTACGCTACCCAGAAATTGCAGGATTAACATCTAGTCACAACTTCTTGCAAATTATGCTTGCTCCTTTCTGTTTTGTATGTTCTGTAGTTGCTTGAATTATTATCAGAACACTTGTGAGACAAATTAGACAGTAAATCTTAACAAATGCAGTGTTTGTAATGCCCTAGTGGTTAAACATGGGAATAATTTGAGGGAGAACTTTAATTGAAAATTTAAAATAAGTTGTGGCATGATCATTTAATAGGATGCTTCTGTCTCATCCGAGGAAACCTGGAAATGTTCTAGAAACACTGTTTGTTTGTTTGTTTGTTTGTTTGTTTGTTTTAAATGATGATTCTGTTTTTGATATCAACAAACATAGAATCATAGAATGGCCTGGGTTGAAAAGGACAATAATGATCATCTAGTTTCAACCCCCCTGCTATGTGCAGGGTCGCCAACCACTAGACCAGGCTGCCCAGAGCCACATCCAGTCTGGCCTTCAATATCTCCAGGGATGGGGCAACCATAACCTGCTTGGGCAACCTGTGCCAGTGTGTGAAAAACTTCCTCCAAATATCTAACCTAAACCTCCCCTGTCTTAGTTTAAAACCATTCCCCCTTGTCCTATCACTATCGACCCATGTAAACAGTCATTCCCCCTCCTGTTTATATGCTCCTTTCAAATATTGGAAGGCCACAGTGAGATCTCCCCAGAGCCTTCTCTTTTCCAAGCTAAACAAACCCAGTTCCCTCAACCTTTCTTCATAGGAGAGGTGCTAATGAATTCTTAGGATTTAAAACATCTATTTAGAAGAGAGAAAATGAGATACATAATCTATGTGTATTTAAAATTTCACTCACCGATAAACAAATACAGAAGTCATGGAATAGGAACCTATGGCATCTTGCAAAAATCTCGCTTTCACTAGAAACCATGTTGCGAGGTATTCTGTGGCTAATGAAGCTAGCAGAAAGAGTGCTCCTTGCTAAATCCAATGTCTTCCCTTATGCAAAGCTTTCACAATTAANAAAAAAAACACCAAAACCAAAAAACATGTGTTCTAGATGTATCATAACACTTGTAGACTCTTATATCTATGCTTTCTCACTGACCTGAAACTGTGATAAGTAAACATCTGTTTTCTCGACCGCACACCCATCCTTGCACCGGAAGCAGCATGTTTTCCATGGAGTATGGATTCTGTGGCCAACATTTCCTATAGATTTTTCTAAATGTTGCTATAAACTAAAAAAGTTCCAGAGTTACAGGTTTTTTTCTTTTAAAGTGCTCATTTAATTGCTCTGTAATGGACACTTAGAAAAATCATGTATTGTAGTCTACAAACTAGGAGCTAAGGAGTGCACTTAGAGAAAACTGCACTTCAAGTGATACATTACAGTCTACTACTGGCTGGCAGGACCTAGGAACCAGAATGTTCTGAGGAAGAAATATTCAAAGAGATATCAGTCGTAGTATTAACTAACCTGCTTGTTGCATAAAATTAGGTATTAGACTAAAGTCTTTGAAAATGTCCTGACTGAAATGCTTGCAGCTTCTATTTCAAAGAGGATTATTATTAGGACTTTGCCGAGTGCTCTTTTTCTATGTTTAGTTCTTTCAGTAAAAAATTGAAGACTGGGCAAAAGGACAGTCTGCTTTCTAATGTTGTTACAGTTCTTACTGTGATCACTTCCAATGGGTTTTAAATACTTCTCTGAATACCATCTTTTAATTATCAAATCCATAATGGATGGATTACCTTGAAGGCCCTGAAACCAGAACTTCTGTGTTGAGGGGAAACTAGGAATGTGTTTAGTCATCAGTGCTTCGTACAGGTTGGGTCTTTGGGTATTACATATCTAATTATAAAGATAAAAAACAAAAAGTAGTTTTCACTGACTTGGAATTTACAGGAAAGAGTAAAAAATGTGAAGGAAGCTGTTTCTGAAAAACAAGGCAACAGTGAAAATGTGTATCTGAATGTTATGATGAAAATTCTTCTAAAATTCAAAGCAGGGCTTTTGTTTACCTGGAATACACTAGGTTGATTGGCACATGTGATACCACTACCACTGCATCTGATCCCAAAAAAAAGGGGGTGGAGGGGGAGGGGCAAACATAGACTACAGAACACAGAACGTGTATTTCTGCAAACACTGGAAAAACTTAAATATTTATCTAGTGGCTTACATTGTTGCAATGTCTATCTGCTAGCTCAAAGGAACTCTTCAGGGAAGAGACATGAGAAGATGCGTCAGATTAGGAAACTGTCAAACAAATGATGCCATGGAGCTCTCCTGATATAAGGGCTGTCTCTACATATCAAAGCAGGTGCTCTCTGTGACGTGCTCCACATTTCTAATTGCCTAACTGTCCAAATGAGGATTCTGTGTCCTGCACAGAGGTTCTATCTTTGCCCCAACCCTGTGCAAGTAGAATGTGGGAATTTAGGCCACAAGATGTTACTTCAAATTTTCTTGATATTCTGATTATTTACATCTGCTCTTGTTTTATTTCTAAGCCATATACTGTACTTTCTGTGAGCACTTTTTTTTTTTTTTTTTTTTTTTTTTATACTGGTCTGCATGTTTATCAACACCTGTTGCAGCTATCCTTTGTCCATACTAATAATACAACATAAAAAAGTATATATTAAAGAAAAAGAAAAAGAAATGCTTTTTTTGTGATCACTGAAGGGAATATTCTGTTCTGCTGTAAAATGGGTGGTTGTAAGGCTATTGAACGTTCTCTCCTTGTTTTTCTTTGACAATTCCAGTGTCAAATTCTAGTAGCAGCAGAATTTCCTTCCCCCAGGAAAAATCCGAAAATGATTCAGTTGGTCTAGGAGCTACTTGAATAGGTAGGACCTTTCCACATCTCATTCCTTTTGCCCACTGTGGTCTTTCACCACTAATTGAGACAACTGTACTCACAGAATCATACTATTAAAACACATAAATGTCAAGTTGCTGGGTAGCTTCACCATTTGGGTGTTTCTTAAAAGTCATTTGAAAAATGTCAGGCTCGTGAAGAGTTCATGTAAGGCTCAGAAGAGTCATGGCTCTCATTGCAGCGTACCTCAGACTGTCTTGGAGCAGAGAGAGGCATTTCTGCCTTATAAGTCTGCCTTGTTTTCTATAAGCAAAGCAATCTCATGCTGAGAGCTGGAGTAGAGCTCTGAGAAGTCTGAGTAGAAAATAAAAAGAACTCTCAAAAACAGTTTATGTTAATAATATGGCCTCGTCACATGAAAATACAGAGAAAGGAGATGTGGTATCTAGGATGAGAATGATATATGGAGGAAGTTTGAGTGTATTGTGGATCTGTAGAAAGTTTTTCTGTACCTGACAACGCTGATAGAGTTAATCATTTCTTTAGGCTTTCTCATGCCTGTTTCCGAGGTGTAAAGTGATTAATTTCACCTTAAAGTCTTTGATAGACTGAGAAGGTGAACTATATGTCACAAGAGGAGCAAGTGTGCTATTGGATTCATGGCAGAAGGATAGGATTTCAAATGGGACTTTAAATAGAGGAGTTCTAAGACTAGTAAGGGAGTAAGTGGAAGACATGGGGGAAACAGAGAAGGCAGTGTAAGAATAAAGGATATAACATCATGATAGTGATTCTTTGCTCATTTGGGATAGAAGTAAGAGATCAGATAAAATGGATAACTAAAATAAAATGAAGTATGTGGGTAGGGTCAGAAATTTAAGGCATGGCATGCAATATGCAAATTAAATAATACTTTTAATAGGTTAAATCCCAGTGAAATAGCTTTTCAGTAATTGTTTGGTTTTGCCTAGGTTAGATTTTTAAAGTAGAGCTGAATCACTGTCTTATGACATTGCTAGGTTTTAGTCCTTTTTCTAGATGTTATTTTATTGACGTGTTTTGTTCTTAAGAAGTATTTTGAGGAGTAGAGTTTTTGAGTTCCCTATACATTCTATCTGAAAAGCAGCATATAATTTTCCCCTATTACATATTACAAGATTTGCCAAGAAAGCTGTTCACAAATTTTTCATTCTTTTCTGTAGTTACTCTATTTTCAGGATAGTCCTGTAATTGCAAAAAGTTTTGAGATTGTTTGGGAGAGAAGCAGGATAAGATGAATACAGATAGACTTTTCTTACTAAGTTTGCAAGTTTAGTTATTCATTCAATTAAAATAACACCTTTCAGGATATTAATTTTCAGTGTGAGTGTATTTTATTATACCTCAAAGGCCTAACTTGATATGTAGCAATGGGACATGACTAACAGTATTGATTCCTGTTACCATGAGAACCATACCACTTTAGAAGAGAACTGTGCTTTCCCTAAACTGTGTGGGATTAGTTTCAGTTTATGATGCTACCTTAGCTGCCTCTGGCAAATAGCAGGTTTCAAGTACCAGTCAGTACAAATGAATGCAAAACAATAAATAAATTTAAAAATGTTACATGAATCATGAGGCTCCAGCACTGAAATTACAAGTAAGAACGCTGGAAAAATCAGATGCTTACTGAAGTGATTCTGGTATTAGTAGATTTGCATCAGACACAGGCTCCACTGTACAAGTTATCTGTATTGTCATATAGGCCATGTCTTTACTTGCACACATCCATATATACGTACACTAAGGCATATGTTAAAGCACCAAGGGAGCTAAAATGTATATTTCAAATTTAAACAGCTTTTCTGCTCTCCAGGCTTTTGTATTTTCTGAGCGAGACTTCAATACTGCTTTACTGAAGATGATGTTATGTTTTTTTTTTCCTTTATACTATCATTATATGGCTGTATTTAGTAATACCGCACGGTAGCTGAAATTAAGCTAATCTGAAATTTAATTTCTAATTTTATCGTTGTAATATGTCAAAATGTTTATTGCCTATTCTGTGAGGAGTGTGTATTTAACCTGAGGAAAATAAGTATCTCTACAGAAGCTTTTTCTTCATTGGGCAAAAATGTTGACTTAGTGACAGCTGCGAAGTGAGTTTATTCAGATACTGCAAAACAGAATTCATTCAGCAACACTAAGATCCAATGTATGTCTTGGGTGTTATTTGGCATGATTGAAAATAACAGGGAACTGTAAAAAAACCAAAGTCTATGAAAAATTGTAAGATTGCAGATGTCATGTAGTTTTGTACTTGTGTTCATGTTATTTTGATAGAGTATCCTTTTTGATAAGTATAGTGAGGATTTTCATTCATAGAGCAAATGCAGTTTTCTCATCAGCTTTCTAGAGTACAAACGCATGAGGAAATCAGGAAAAAAATCCTGCTGTTTGCCTTTGGGGTGGGGTGAATTATCAATATAAGTAGTACAAATAAATATGAACTCTGGGGCAAATAAAATAGAGTAAATAGGTTTGAGAACTAAATTTGTTGTTTGAGCTACTAGCCTTTTATTTAACTGGGGGTTTGGGATGAAAAAAGCTGTGAAAAAGAGAAATACATATCCAGTCCCTTTTGCTTCTGAGTGCTTGAAAATAATGATAGATAAAAAGCTTCTGGTTACTATTAAGATGGGAATAAATTCATTTTGTTTATGCTCCTGTGCACAAATCATATTTTGTATTATTTTTGTTGCAGTTGTTGCAGAATTTAGAATTATTTTCTTTGGCTCTCAAGTTATGGTAAATACTCAGGAACTATGGTATGCTGCATTTCTAGTATCCTTGGTGAATATGCTTTGAATGAATTTATATAAGAAGAAAAATGGTGAACGAAATAGCCCACATTATTAGTTACTAGGGAAGGTTACGGGCAGTGATATATTCAAAATTTAACAAGAGTGTAATAGATGCTTTGAAATTAGTATTTCCAAAGATATTGCTTATAATAAACACTGTTACAGGCAATGCTAATGTACTATATTTGCATAGAAGGGCTATTGACAGCAATTTGTATACAGTAATAGACTTCTGCAGTTCAATACAGAATATAAAATGAGTCCTAGCTAAGCTGCATTACAGCACTACAGTATTTAATGCCTCTGTTCATTATTTTACCTCAGTGTCTTCTGTAATGCACTGCCTACCTGAATTGCAAGTGTTTTGCCATTCAGCCTGCAGTCTCTAAGGAGAGGTCAAGAATCTTAGACTGTATATGTTAACAGATATTATAATAAGAGATTGACAGTTTTCTGATTTTACTGCAGAGGAAGACATTTGAGCAGCAGAACCCCTTAAACTGCTGTAGAGAATTCTTCATGTTGCTAACAAATGTCAATGCAGAAGTCTAACAGTTTAATTTATCAAAATATTTTCTTTGTGAAATTATTCTAAGCAAATATTCTCAAATCACTGTACTGGTGGCTTCTTTGTTTTACACGGCTAATGCTTTAGAGCATGAGTGATAAGAATATTGTTAAAGACTATGTAGGTACCAAGTACGTGATGAATCTTAGAATCACTAAGGATGGAAAGACCACTTGGATCATCTAGTCCAACCACTGACCAGTCACTACAATATCACTAAACTATGTCACTTAATGTGACATCTAACCTTTTCTCAGAACCTTCCATCATCATCTCTGGTTTGAATTTGAGGCCCTGCTTCCCCCACCACTCAGTCACTTAACTACACCATGTCTGCACAATCCCTGTGCTCACTACATAAAGCCCGTATAAAAGGTATGTATGTATTTTCCACATTTCCTTGAAAGATGTACTTACCTCAGTGCTAGCTTTTGCATTAGTAATGTCATTAGCCCAGCAGTCCATTGAAATGAAATCAGTGTTTCTGTTCCTTTGGAAAGATTATTTTTCCTGTCATTTTTTAGTGATCTTCAAAACTATATGTGTGGCAGGAGACATCAAATAAGGACTTGGAATTTATGTGTACCATGGTTATTCTCAGTATACTTCCAGACTCATAATGTAGTTCATTTTAGTTCAGTTACTTATTTTCATAAATTCTGTGTGGTAACATAACTTCACTCTATTTCTAGCTTGAGTAATAGCATTTTAATTTAACTTATATGTCATTCCATACAATCTGATTGGCACTACTAACCTGTTTTGATGGTATATTCTTATGATTAAGAATTTAAAGCACTGTCTAATTGGATTTTATCTTTTAATGACATTGCTTGGAACTGCCTTTAATAAGCATGAACTTATAGCTGTTCTACAGCCATTATAAAGCAAAATATTTTAAAATTGACAGTAATTCAGTAATAACATAACAGGCAATGAATTGGACAGCACAAAATTCTGGGATCACCCTTGTTTCTACATAACGCTTTGAACAACTGTTAAAATCATACAAAGTTCATTTTGTGATAGCTAGGACACTGATAAACACACTACAGTTCAAAAATGTTATGTGTCAGTGTTTTACATAGAGATTTGTAACAGAAATATTAGAATTTCAATGAAGGGAGAAAGAAAGGGAATGTCTAGCAGCGAGATTTCCAGAATGCAGAAGTTGCAAGAACGTCTGAATTTGAAGGGCACTTAGATTAGCAAATTATAAGTATAGCAGCACACCTACATGTAACTGAAAATTCCCAGATCAGGAAAGCAAAGCGCAGACTGGAATAAAACAGTCTTCAGCCAGATTAAAACAAATAATTAGAGGAAGGAAAATAAGAACCAGATTTTACTAAATGCTAACATACGAGATAGTTGCTCCCGTCTAAGCTTTAACTAACTCTCACTGAGATTCACCATTTATTGACTGCATAATACCTTTTTTTTTCCTTCATTTCCTTCATTTGTCTTTCTTCTTTTGTTTAGGTAAGACTCTGGTAACTGAAGAAGGCTACATGTTTGTGCTGTTTGCCTAAAAAAACCCAATGACAAATAGTGCTTATTCATTTAAATTTGTGAGACAAGGTATTGAAACAATTTGACTGGAAGTGAGAGTAGGTATTAGGTAGCAGGAGGAAAATTCCTAGTCAGTCACAGAAGTCAGGTGGCAGTGTGACTATGTCAAATGTGTTGCCTCATTCTTCCTTTCCAGAATCCATGGTAGATTGTGAATTAATTCAGTGAGGCCTTGAAGAATATGATGCTAAAATGTTTATGCTACATTGCAAAGAAAAATACAGAAGCTTGGGAAAAAAAAAAAAAAAAAAAAAAACCCTCTTAATTAACTGTCAGGGTGTACCAAGAGACTTTGACTACTCCGCATTGCAAGTGTGCCTGTGTCAAGCTCAGTCTCTAATCCCATCTCCTGAATGGACTCACGCTGTAGCTTTTTTTCCAGACCCACTTCTGGCCCTATTTTCTGACTGAACTTGTGGGATATACTCTGCGACAGATTCATAGTTTATACTTGAAGAGACTGTCAGCGTAGCCTATTACCTGCGCCTCATTCTGCCCACAGTGTTCAGGTAGTATTATGCTGGTGTGTCATGGCTGGTGAAGGTATCATCTGAGATGGGGGTCACCTGTGGCTCCCAACCCATCCTCTCACAGTAAAAATGACTGCTGGCTAATGAACGTTACCTTCTTTAATAGATGTGAGACATTTTGAGTGCACAGTTTTCTTAGAGAAGATTTTAATTTAAAAAAAAAAGCTGTAACCAACAAGATGTATTTTTGGAAAAAAAAAGAAAAGGGGAGGGGGGGAAGTTTCAAAAGCAAAGATTTTGTTCTTTTTAATTATTGACTGGGAAATTCAATATTAGATGCTTTATAATCCACTGTAAGGGACATAAACACCAATTGTTTGAAAATGAATTGTGAATGAGGCAGTCAATTGTCATCATAGGTTTATAAAGAATAGGTCTTGTCAAAATACCTGATAGGATTTTTAAAAGGTTTTCTAAAACAAATCTTAGGCAGCAATGTAGTCTAGATTTTATTAAAGACTCGTTCAAGTGTCAATTAGCTTAATCTAAAAGGTCAAAAGTATGAGTATTCATTTTGGGATAGAATCTGTGGTCAAAATCTGACTAGACAGAAATATTTTAGATATTATACTTAGTCATATTGTTCTGTGTTTTGCAAAGCAGAACACTGGCAGTAGTTCTACTGAACACATTTATTCAAAGAATGAGTTTTGAACCTACTACAAGCTGTCATATACACTTAAAAACTCCCCAAAAACTGAACAGACTGCAGAACAATATGCATCAGTGTTCTGTAAAGGATCATGTATAGAGTGAAAGAATTTCAAAATATAAAGCCATTCATGTTGGCAGCATCAAGATCAATTTAAAGGGTCAGAAAAGAATGAAGTAAAAACTTTCTGGGAAATTAGTTATATAGTAAATCTTATGCTTCACAAACAGATTATTTTGTGTCAACACCAGAAAGTACAACTGTACTAAACTTGAGTCAACTTTACCCTTCAAGATTGTTACTTATGGGTTCTCTTTCTCAAACAGTTATCTGGCTTATGGAAAAAGAAGTGGAAAAAGTGTAGATCCGAGGAAACTAAACTTAATATGGAGGGGAAAAAAAGAAAGTTCTGTTATTAAGTGCCTATACATTGCCAGGTCTATACAGTGATGCTTAAAAGATTAAATAATTTGTGCTAAGCATTAAGGATAGCAGACTACAAACTACACTATGATTTAACTCCAACCAGGATTGCAGAAGGGAATGAACTGAGGCCAAGAGGAAACTTGATTTTTTATGTTCTGTTCACAATGCTATTTTATTTTATTTTTTTAATGGAAATGTGAGGATGTAGGTGATATGGATTTTTTTTCTAGAGGAAATTTAAGTACCTTGTATATACAGTAACTATCTTCTCACTAAGGAAGATGGAGAGTTTACTGGTATTTAGATTCTTTCTGCGTTGATTCTTCTATTTCTCTGCATCTCAAACATACAGTGAAATTTTATAAGGGATTCTCCGGTATTTGTTTATGATCTTAGAACTCTTATTTATGGAAAGAGTGAACTCTCACTTTAAGAATCAACAAATGATTTTCACCTAGTTGAATGAATACTCTCATACCCTAAGAAAAATAGCATTGATAATGATTAAATGTGTGTATATCCACATTCTTCCTTATTCCTTGCTGGACTACGACACAATATAATCCATAAAAAGCTAAATTCTCTATATTTTCCCCGAGCTTCTTCACTGTCTTTGGTCTGGCTTTGGTCACACTACTCTGGTACTGCAGGACTGCAGCCCTTGTCTATGAGACTTCAATGTGGACAGCCTTGTTCTTGGCTCCTGGCTCCCTGTTCTGTGACAGCCTGTCCCTGCTATCCCCTGATAATATCCTGACCTTTTTCGTAGAGAAACATTAAGTTTATTTATTCAGAACAGTGCCTTCATGATCAAAAGAAGGAAACAGATCATCCTAAATGTGGGACTAAGAAAGTTAGTGGTAAATACAAAACACGTGAATTGGGTGAACACTTGGTTAATACAGGAACAAGAAGATCTGAGTGCACATAATACAGCTGTGCAAGGAGATTGTTTCAGAAAAAGGGATATTTCCAGAGTTATTAATTTAAAACCGATCATAAATCAAGAGAGTACTAGGGCCTTATGTAGCCTTCTGCAGGGATCTCATAATGAGCCCTAGGTAGGATTTGATTTTCTAATACATCAATGTACCTTCAAAGTGATGCGTAGGATACTGTCACAGTCCTTTAAAAAAAAAAGTTTCCTTGGGTTTTTACTTCTTAAGCTGTTGCTTTACAGCTTTAAAGAAAAGATGGGAAAAGATCAGACAAATGAGAGTAAGTCTCCAATGTGACATGTACAGATGTTGGAAGGAAAACAAAAGAGAAGAGTGACATCTAAGAGGCTTAGGGGAGTTAAGGGGAAGGTCTTTTACAATCTTGTCAGGAGAAATATAGCAAGATAAAGTGGTTTGATTGATAACTGGGGAATTAAACTAATGATAAATCCCCCCAAAATGCTGAGTTCTGTNGGTTAGATTTCTTGATTTTGTTTTGTTTTAGTCTTATTTATTTATTTACTTACTTATTTGGCCTTTTAATGAAACTTAGATAAAAGAAAATTTGAAGTAGGAATCAGTGTGGTGTAATTCCAGTTGCCTTCTGAAATTTCCTGAGGTTTTTAGGAAGTTTGTATGTAGTTCATTTATCAATCATGGTTTGTGTTTCTAGATAATTTCTAGCGCGTATCTCATTTACTTGCGCTATTGTCCCTGCTCCACTGCTCTTACGGTCCTAATATCAATGGTTTAAAGTCTTTAGGAACTGGCATCAAGAGATTATAGTGAATATGTGCACCCATGCCCTTCATTAGCATGGTTATGATCTTGCTCTTGGGGTTTCTTCCTCATTCTGTGTGTGATTTGGGCCATTTTCATATATTCTGTAACTCATTGGTTGGTGGTTGCTTTTTTTTTCTCATTGTTTCATAACACTATCTTATTTCTTAATTTATTATCTGTGGATACATCGAATAGTTGTTCTTCATTATTCCTAAAGTCAGTTTTATTCAGCTCCCAAAGTGTTTTCTTAGAATGACAAGTAATCATTATCAATTGACATCCTGTAATCTGTGTTAAAAACCCTTGTGACACTTTTGCCAGGTGTCATTTTCTGCTTGTACTTTGGAGGGATTCTGTTAAAACTCTTTATTCCTTAGTTTCCACATTGCACTCTTCTGATAGCCTAGTAAGTAAAATTGCTAAATCCATTCACACATACACCTTTTTTCTAAAGTAATTAGTAGTTTGATCTAAATATCTAGCAGTTAGGAGAATATCAGCAATATGTTCTCAAGATTTACATACTTTATGCACGTGTATGAGAATTCTTTCTTTCCAGCTCATAGAAGTACAGCGCCTTGTAAAGTATCTGGAGATTGATTTGAAGGAAGATGTTTTATGTATTATAAAAAATGTAAAGGTCTCATCATATCACATTACAAAGATATTGTAAATATCCTAAACTACTTTTTAAATAAAAAAGTTTATTTTTTAAAATGTAAATAGATGTTAAATCAGGCATAATGATACCTGTAGTCTTAAGTTTGTATATGGGTGGTTATAATACACAGTTAGGGGTAGAAATCCAGTTCTATCCCTCAAGGCACTTTTTATGGAGGAGGAGAAATTCTAGACTACCTAGACTACTTTGACAAATCTAGTAGGTAGTTCAAAAAGTCAGTGTTTTATTCTGTTTTACTGACTATTTCAAGTTATAAGAATTGAGTTACGACATCACAAGTTCTAAGTGAGAATTCCCTGTGTCACATATCACTCTCAAGTATTAGATGGTTAGAACTTAGGATCACTAATGTGTGCAGTTAATTGCTTGCATTTCAACTCTCTGATATGATTAATATTTCTTCCCTAAGGAGAAATGTTATTATTAAATAATTATTATCCATTAATAGAAATTGCATTACAGATAATAGATTTTAAGTAGGACATCAGTTTCTGCAAACAGATTGGAATGTTTGGCTGAATAACCATGTTAAAATTCATACCATAAATTGTACAAAAAACCTTAGAAATGGTCAGTCTTATTACACTGTCTTATATTTGCTCTTCTTTAAAAACTATTAAAAAAATCTTCAAATAATTTCTTGAATAACCAAAACTGCAATTGCTGCTGCCAAAATTGTGTGTGTGTGTGTGTATGTGTTGTTATTTTACAAAATTTGTTCATCATTTTCATCACAGCAGAATGCATTGATAATTTTTATTTATTTATTTATTTATTTATTTTTGGTCAATATTTCTTAGTGTGGAAAACCTTAGAACAGCTTCATTTAGAAATAGGAAACTATCAGAGCTGACTAAATGTCAGGAATATTTTATGTCTATTTTTTTATTTTAAAAGTGTTTCTTTCCACAACTTTCAATTACGCTCGGTCTGACTTCATCATTCAGCCTCAGAAGGTGAGTCTGGTTGCATCTATTTTCTTATGATGATGAATCATGCAGTTTTACTAAGGTTGAGCTCAGTGCTGATGAAAACTCAAACAGCCTGTATCTTGGTGTTAACAGCAGTGTTGTCACTGATCCATGCAATTTAAGTTCTTTACACAGCACCTTATTTATTGTAATTCTAGTGTTGCTTCCAGAATCTTCCCACTAATAATAAATCTCCTTTCTCCACATTGCATAGCCAGTTCTATGCATCATTCTCTTAGATAAATTTCAATATTTGCCCTACTTCCACCTGACCATCTGTTCTTCTTTTTCTGATTTTATAAAGAATTTTATTGCACTCAATTTTTATAACACCTTAGCATTTTTGTTTTCTGCAAAAGATGCTGCTTCCAAAATCTATGTCTACTGGTTTTTCCATTAAGGCTTATTTTCCTTCTGTATTTTCTCAGCAGTCCTTTTTTCATAAACAGCTGAAAGCATATCTTTTTTCTTCAGAGTTTATTAATTTTTCCCAAAGTTTACTTTTTTTTCCTCCTGTTTAATTTGCTGCTTCTCCATGCTTCCTTACCATTGTCTGCTTTTTGTTTTGCCTTGGCTGCAGATTACCTTTAAATTACTGTGTTATACGAATTTCACTTTCAGCTAATTCCTCAAGTATAATTTTTTCCCTCTCTCTTTTCCATCTGTGCACTCCTTCTGTATTTATTCTTTCGTCGTTATTTCATATCTGACCTTGTGCAGTGTACTTTCCAGATGAATTCCATACCATCACAATAAATTCCTTTGAATAGGAATTAAAGCTGTATGCTTCAGGATATGTATAAATGTTGGTTCCAAAGGAAGCTGCTGCCATAAGGACTGAAGCTACAGACTTAAAAAGCACTCTTTAAAGGGAGTCTCCTTTTTTAAGTAAAAACACGGTAATTAACTGGGAGAAATCACTCTATTCTTGCAGACTGACAGTGGTTTTCAGAAAATTTCTATGAGGCATGCTTCTTTTTGTTGATGTTGTTTTGCTCTGTTTCTGACTTGTTTTTTTAATCCATATGGACTTTTTTAAACCAAGTTTTTGAAGGAAATGGGTAGTCAATGTTGTACAACACAGGTGTTTCATTTAGAAATACAGTTGCTTTAGTAATGAGGTAACTGATTGAAGTAAACCTTTCAGTCAGTGATACACACTTTGATAACTCCTGTTAACCCTTTATTGACATTATGTTTTTGTATTCACATTTTTTTTTCCTGATTTTGACGTAGAGCACCAGTTATGGTTGGACTTGCAGCCTAAGTAATTGTATGATCTCACAACAGAAGTTTGTTTGCATGTGGACAATGTCTGGTCCTGTAAATAAGTTTCAATTTTGAAAGGCCTGAACATTATTTCACCTAACATGTCATATAACTGAATCGCTGATTTTTTTTTTAAAGAGCAAATTTTCATAAATTTTGTTACATAAAACAATGATATTCATGTATGTTCCCATCATTAATACCTTAAATCTGAAAATCTTAAATCTTTAAAATATTAAATCTTTATCTTTTCTTTTCTTTTCTTTTCTTTTTTTCTTTTCTTTTTTTTTTTTTTTTTTTTTTGCATACTCTCCTGGACAGTGAAGACAAGTTATGTTCCCTCTCTTAGCATTTCCACACCTCTTATTTTGCTCTTGACTGTCAAGCTAAATGAAATTTATGATAAATGTTTTATTTTCTTTCTTCATGAGTCAGTCTCAAATCTCTGATCAGTTTTGTTATTGAGCCCTGGAGACTTATAACAATTATTGCTATCATACTTTTTTTCCTGTCAGTTTGATCTTTCCTCCCAGATTGGGCAGATTCTGCTTTTCTGGTAATTTTTCAGTACAGATGTTTCTGAATCTAGGAGCTACATTACATATATAAATATTTTTCTCTTGTTCTTCTCATCTAAGTCATACATTGACCTGTACTGTATCTTTTTTGTTATCAAAAGTAGATTCAAGAAGCACCTTGTCTCGCAGAGATACCATGCCTCTTTGCTTTCAATCACAGCGTACCCACTGTCACATACTAATAAAATCACAACAGTCATACTAGACAAGAAAATCATTTTCCCCAGGATTTTCTCTCTACCAATGGCCAAATCCACCTATTACTCTAAGGGTAGGGAACAACAGAAGAATCTTATCTGCAAACTTTTCTTCCAAGGTGATTGCTATCACTGAACCACCACCATGCTGCCATCATCTTAGGAAAGCCAAAGCCCAAATAAAATTGAATCTGGCAAGGAACAGGAAGGGCAACAAATTGGACGACACCTCTTTGTTTCAACTGCAAAAGGAAGGCTAGGGAAAACATAGGCCTACTGCTGAATGAGATGATTATTCAAGAGCCTTTTTAGATTTGATAAACCTGAAAATGTGCATTGAAAGACTCAGTTTCAGGATATGGTGACTCTGTGGGGATAAATCCCCTTGCTACAGAGAAACAAAAAACCACATTTTCCTTTTCTTCAGTGTGAAGCTTATTGCCAGCTCTCTACAAGATCTATGTACTCTAAGAGCCTTAGAGTCACAGTAGGCCAGAATCATTATCCATTCATTGTTCTGGCCTTTGGTCTTCGCGTAGCACTGAATGTATTTAATGAGTGTTTGCTGACATTCCTACTTCCAGAGATAGCATGCTGCAACCTTCAACCCGACACTTCAGATCTCATTTGGTGCAGCACAGTGGTATGTAGTCTTGATTCGGTTTTAGTATGTTGCTAAGGTATGAGAAGGGATGTACACCAAAGCCGTATAAGACATAAAAGGCAAAACACATAACCAGGAGTGAAATTGTTGATATGGTGACAGCTAGCAGCTCAAGGATTCAAGGGAAAAACTAAGAAATATGAAATACTAAGGAGAAAAAGCAATTCATTTGACGATAGCGGTTTGGCAAGAATGAGGATCAAGCCTCTCTAAGATGCAGTGTAGGCCAACATTTTACCTGTTGGCTTGGACTGACTGGGTATTAGGAACAGTATAAAACATCCTGATAATGGAGTTTTGATGTATCTTGTGGAAGATGCCTGAACAAAAGGGGTACAAAGAGTAAAGTATTATTCCTAAATGTCAGAAGATGAAGCTTCTTGAAATGGAACACCTCTTCTTCCCTCTGAGTATAGAACATACAGACAGGTCCTAACCCAGCTGAAGTACAAGCTAAGTTACAGACAAGCATTACCACATAGTTACTTAAATGAAGTGGCTTAGAGGGAAACCCCACTAGACACCATTGCAGCCATATAAATATTGTGGGAGATCACTGTACTTTACTGTACAAAAGTTTATGTAGCTATACAACAAAGTTATGCATACAAGTTGCCCTACACCATTAATACTTTTTAAAGCAGGACTTTAAAACTTCCTTATCCTGGCAGCTGGCTGGTAAATGATGAGGTTTTTTTTCTCAAAACAGAACTCTATGACTGAAACCACAGGAACTCTGAGTTCTCTGAACCACAGGAGTATTCAAAAATCAGATCTAGCACACTTAACAAGTAGAACTCCTGTGAACATTCTTGCAGCCTATAGCAGCTAGGAATTTGATCAGTCTCATCTTCTCTGTACACTCCAGCCACATTTACAAAAGACTCTCCTGGTCTGCATAGCAGAATGTAGCTTCATGACCCCTTAGTGCAGGAAGTTGGCTAGTCAAACCTGGCTCCATCAAATATATGCTCCACAGACATAAATTAATGCATAAATCCATTCACTGGAAGGAAATATCTGAGCAATGTATGGAAATTTTGTCCCTTCGTGGTAACTTCTCTAACCATTGGGTAATTTTTGATTCACCCATACTTGGCTGGAGAGCCAAGCAAAAGAATGAATAGCACAAGATCTCTATACTATGATGACTTGTCAACCATATTATTAGTGCGCAGAAACTCAAATGTGTCGGGTTTACATATTCCATGTTTCCTGCAGATATTTCAATTTCATGTATTGATGAAAATTATCATTGCTCATCTGTTAATCTAGCAGTAACTCACCATTTATTTTGCAACTGAATATTTACTCCTTGGAGTGACATTACGATCCAAACCTACCTCTTGGTTTTTTGCAGTCCAAAATATGCCCTCAGCTATTTCTAACTCTTACAATATACAGAAAAATGTCCCAACACTGATAGCTTGAGACTAGGTTATAATTGAAATCACACTCTTTGGTTCATAGTCCATCAGAGAGTGTTATGCTTTCTGAAAGTACATTTGGAATTAGTTGCTTTGTATACATTCGGATAATTGCAAGAATTGTGTATTGTAACTGAATGTCAATCCAACAAGTGTTTTGAAGTAAACTGACTTGATTATTCAGGTTTTAACTGTCTACATAGCAATATTTAATTCCCCATCAGATTTTCTTTTTCTTTTTTGTTTTACAATATTTTTGTTTGTGACAGCAGCAAAATATTTCAATTGAATTTCAGTGATAATCTTCTAAGTGCCAGAATATTGATGCTTCCTGGGTTTCAACAATACTTCATCCTTCTTATTAGGGAACACCTTTTAATAGCAAAAAGGAGTTTATCAGGTTGACCTAACAATGCAAATGTTTGTACTGTGATATNGATAAACATTTTAGACCTAGGTGAGAGAAAATTATTTTATGCTGCTGTGCATGTCTGCAATTTCATAAATTTACCTCTCTTAGTTCTCAACTGTTTCTTCGGACATTACTGGACTACTTTTCCAGCACCATGGTAGACTGAAGTTCATGTCCTCAGTAGCTGAACATTTTCTCCAGCCCAATCACTGCGTACATATATTTTAGAAATCTCTTGTAAAAACTGGATTCTTTCTCAATAGTGAGGAAATGACTTCACCTCTAGCCAGGTTCTTTGGAAGAAATCTTGAACTTACATCATGTGGTGAATTCATTCCATCTCCATCAAGGGGTAAATGCTGTTTCACATTTGCCTGAATTGGAGAGAACAATTTTCCCATTGTTGGAAAATTGCACATGTTGTGTCAGGAGCTGTGATGAATGGGATAATACATTTTCATGCCTTTGCATCGGGTACTCCAAATTAGAGATGAGATTCCTTCAGAATCAAACAAGAACCAAACTTTTGTCACACGGCCTCATCATTTGCAGCCAGCCTTCTTTGCAAGGGCTGGCCAGAGATCCATTCATCAGAATTGCTGAAAGCTGTTTTGCCTTCCTGATATCAAGCTTTTTTCCTCAATTGAGCCTTTCCATTTAATACATGCCCAGAATGCTGCAGCAGTTGTTAAAACAATTAACAAACAATAGTTCTGTGTGTTTCATCAAGAAGTACTCACCTTCCCAACAAGTGCTGGAATATTCATTGAATTTGTTGCAAATCCCATGCCAAACACCATAGCATCTTCCACACCTAGGAACTTGGCCACAAGATTCTCTAGTTCTACATGCTTGTCTAGGGTCCCTGCAGAAACAAACACAGGCAATCTCATTAGATGTGAAAATTATTAATTCTAAGGACATAAAACATTCAAAAGCATGAGTCAGGCAATCTGGCATTAAGCCAAATTGCTCTTTTTTTTTTTTTTTTTTTTTTTTTTTCTATTTAACTGTGTGTTTGTGTTAAGAAAAATATCTACATGGGTATGTGCAGTCTGTGAATCATATTCATTCTGTGTAAGACTCAGAACACTAAAAAGCTCCTACTTAGACATTAATATCCCAGAGCTAAGAAACCTCATGGAAACCAGGAAAAAACAATGTCACTTGTGAGCTTTAACTTTCATATTGAAGAAACTATTTCAGAAAAATTTCTTCCATTTTTAGAATTGTTCTGTTTGCACAAAAAGGAAAGGCCTGCAGGGATTGGGTAGAAGAGTTTATTGTTATTGCTTGACAACCAAATTCAACATTCAGTTATTTATTTAAAATTAGTTAACACATTTAATGACAGAATTAGAATCTCTTACAACCTTCCATTACTACATACATGTTCTTAAGTTTTAAATGAATGTTTGTGCTGATTAACTAAAATCTTTGAAGGCCAAAGCAATTTTACGAAGATTACATCTGAGATTATTTTTTTCCCAAAGCTCAGGGGCAAAGAACTGTTTTTTGCCTCCTGTATGATACTTCACTTTGTAAATCAATAGCCATTTTCAACATAATTTTTAAGAAATATCCTTACTGTAAATGATATTTTGAATGAAAAAAAAAATGCTTATGTATTTGGGAAATAATAGTTACACTAGTATTTTTCATGAATTTTTATTTTTCAAATTTAGATGTCTCACTTTAAATCATTTTTGCTAGGTATTATCTAAAATGCGTATTCCAGCTGGAATTGTTTTCTTTTATAGAGCTATTTTCCATTTGTAAGGTAATGTTCTCATATGGCTACTCACAGCAATATTACTCATAGCTGTCTTCTGCTGGAAGGGACCTTAGATCCTGTCTAGTTTCAATGCCCTGCCATGGGCAGTATTGCCACCCACCAGATCAGGTTGCCCAGGACCCCATCCAACCTCTCTTTGAATGCTTCTAAGGATGCAGCATCCACAGCTTCTCTGAGTAGCCTGTTTTAACATCTCAACATCCTGTGAATAAAAATTTTCCTCCTAACATCTATTATAAATCTTCCCTTTTTTTAGTTTAAAACCTTTCCCCCTTGTTCTATCACTATCAGATCATGTAAAAAGTCTCTCTCCATCTTTTTTGTAAGGTCCCATAAAGTACAGGAATGCAACAATGAGTTCTCCCTGGAGAATTCTCCAGGCTGAACAACCCCAGCTTCCTTAGCCTGTTTTCGTAGGAGAGTTGTTCTAGCTCTCTGATCATCTTTGTGGCCCTCCTCTGGACTCCAGCAGCTCTGCACCCTTCTTGTTCTGGGTGCCCTAGGTGTGCATGTAGTAATCCAGATGGGGCCTCATGAGGGCAGAGTTGATGTGGACAATCATCTCCTCCAAAGTTTCCAACTTCATAAAGTTAGTCAGCTCTGGGAATAGTTCTATTTTACCTCTGCTTGTTTTTATTTATCTTCTGTTTCAAATTGATTAGCCTTATACTAGCTGTGTAAGGTAGAAGTGGCTTCACAGCTGAATAGGATCAGAAATCATTGTTCCTTTGTACTTGAAATGCAAGTGTGAGTGGCTGTATTAATAACTCTTTCCCTGCATCGCTGTATCACCTTTTTCTGATTGGGGGTTGTTTTTAAGTGCTTTTTTTCTTCCAGTCCAATTTCTCTATCCTGCTAGATGTGACAGAACTGCAAAATTTTTAAATACTTCACCCTTGTTAGCTCATGAACAGTTATTATTTATATTGTTTTCTGACGATCCAGACTTTATCTTAATGTAAATAAGCTGTTATGTTTATAATATAGTTGAACTTCCATCATTTTGAAATGAAACCTATGTCTAACTCCAAGAATAAATATTAACTAAAGCCTCCTCATCCTCATGATGTAAGTGTACAGTTAACATAGGTTCCCTTGTTGAGACATAACCTTTTTCCCCCTTCTATTCTGTCAGTTTCTGACACATCAATTGGAGTTCTAGCCTCGTATTTTTCTTGTTTATCAGTTCTCAGAACTTGGAATGATACATTTCATTTGATCCCCTTGTTTGTCCCTTGTAATCTTTTGATCTGTAATCAGATGAACTGGAATCGTGTTTGCTCTGAAAATATAAATCTCTTGTAACTTAATGCGAGTTAGGCAAAATTGGAATTCTTGCAACACATACAAAGAAGTTACTTGCTCATCATTTCATTTACAAAACAGAATTAGATTTTCTTAAGTGAACTTGTGTCATATCCTTCTTTGCTGTCCAGTAAATGATCATATAAAATTTTTTCACAAGGTTTCTACATCACTGAGTACCTGGGTAAAGCTTATTAAAGATGGGATAAGTAGTGAACAAGGCAACAGTGTATGATCCTGTTCCTCCTACTGTGAGTCAAAGTGGAGGATTCAGGAAGACAAACACTTCTCATCTGTCTAAGTTGCTTCTCTGAGTTGGAGAAAATGTTAGTTTCAGATGTAGTCAATATAATGATAACATTCATATAAAATATAATTAAAACCTTCTTGAATAAAGCTGCCTGGAAACTAATTTGCGTAGTTATGAAGTAGTCAGATCTTCCACTGGGAATGAGAATTGTGAATGACCGATAACTGAAAAAAAAATCTATATTTTTGAATTTAGAATTCAAATAACATTTTCAGCTAAGTGCAGAAAGTCGCTATCAGTGAAGTGGGAATAACAATCCCTTCTTGCTTGATGAGTGTGTTGTGAATATTAAGCTCCTTAAATGATTATCTAGATGCAACAATAAGCAGTATTATAAAAAAGCACATCAGGAAATGACTAATTCTATTCTTGATTATTACTGGAAATTGTGAGGCCTGATTGTCCATTTTAAATGACACAAATTGGAAACAAAATTGAAGACCTGTCTTGAGGAGTATTGAACTTGTAGAAGGAATAGGTAGAAAGCAAGAGAAAATACTACTTGAAGGACTATTGTGCACCTGCATAACAGCTTACCTAATACAACTCTTTCTAAATCCAAGTTCCTAAGTAGATGTTCTTTAGCTTAATGTGAGCATAGAAGTTTCCCTGCTGTAACAGGTATTTCTGGAAATTCAAATTAAGATGCTATTGCTAATAGTATGCATGGGTAGTTAAAGATGGAAAAAAAAATACTGAATGTTACATGCATTCCAGAACTAAAATGAACTCAGTAGACTAACAATGTCACAGTTTAAAGAGTTAATTGTGCAACATCCCTCCATTCCCACGGGAGAAGGGAAGGAATAGGAAAAATGAGCCGATTGAGATAAGATTGAGATTTATTAAAGGATTAACTAAAAGGAATGTGTGATAATACCTAATAATTAAGAATAATAAATCAAATGAACAAAACAAGATGATGAAAAAGAGAATCTTCAAGACATTATCAGCAGGCAGTCATGGCTGGCTGGACAGTCCAGAAGAGAGCTTCTGACTAACGGTTGCTTTATATTCTGGAATTACACAGGGAAATACTGAGGCTTTCTGGGAACACCAGAGACCCTTGGGAATTGGAGTCCCAGGAAGCCAAAAAACCAGGAACCCATAGTTCTTTCTTTCTCAGAGCTGGAAACCACCTGCAAAAACCAAAGCATTCTGGGAATAAGGAAGACAGCAATGATAGCTTGCTGCATGATGTTATGGTATGGAACATCAGTAAAAACCATGACAGGTAAGTCTTAAAGGAATCACAGTGGGTTAAAAAAAATGATGCTTAGCATAGGCAACCATATAGTCTGTCTGTCACTCGCTGTCAGTAAGACAGTCAAATTAAGAAACATCAGTGCTTTTAACAACAAACTTGAATGATTTGAGCTTACATTTACAATCACCTGTTGGTACCACCACTGAAGCAAAACTAAAGCTGTACAGGTGTTTTTACCAAGTATTTTTCTCTGGAAATCTGTTTTCTTATTAGGAACTTACTATTCTCAGACAAGCCTCCATTATCTCTCAAAGACTGTGTTAAGAAGAATGACATAAGCAATGTTATGTGCTAAGGAATTACGACCCATAAAAGCTTCTAGAAGCTCAGTCCAAGCAAGACAGAGCACTCCAAAGTGATGTTAGTTCATAGAACCATAGAATGGCTTGGGTTGGAAGGGATCTCAAAGATCATCTAGTTTCAACCCCTCTGCTGTGGCTAGGGTTGCCAACCACTAGATCAGTCTGCCCAGGAGCCCATCAAACCTGGCCTTGACTGCCTCCAGCGATGGGGCATCCACAGCTCTTCTGGGTAGCCTGTTCCAGTGCCTCACCACCCTCTGAGTGAAGAATTTCTTTCTAGCATCTAACTTTAACCTACTCTCTTTCAGTTTAAATCCATTCCCCCATGTTGCATCACTACCTGAGTAAAAAGTTGGACCCCCTCCTGCCTGTAAGCTCCTTTCAAGTACTGGAAGATCACATTGAGGTCTTTCTCTTCCCCAGTCTAAACAATTCCAACTGCCTCAACTTTTCATCATAGGAGAGGTGCACCAGCCTTCTGATCATCTTTGTCACCTTCCTATGGATTTGCTCCAACAGCTCTGCATCCTTTTTCTGCTGAGGGCTCCAGGCCTGGACAGAGTACTCCAGATAGTGCCTCAGAAGGATGGAGTAGAAGGAGACCAACACCTCCCGCTCCCTGCTTGCTACCTCTCTTTTGATGCAGCTCAGGATATCAATGGCCTTGAATTCTTCAGCATCATTCGTGCTGGCTCATGTACAGCTTTTCATCCTTCAGGATCCCCAAGTCCTTCTCAGCAAGGCTGCTCTCTAGTTCATCAACAAGTCTGTACTCAAATCTAGGATTGCTCCATCTGGACTGTGACAGCCCCCACTATCAATGCAAGCTGCGGTATGAAAGGATGGAGCACAGCCCTGCTGAAAAGGACCTGGGGGTACTGATGGATGGCAATATAGACATGAGCCAGCAGTTTGCCCTCAGCCCAGAAAGCCATCCATATCCTGGACTGCATCAAAAGAAGCATGGTCAGCAGGTCAGGGGAGATGATTCTGTCTCTCTACTTTGCACTGGTGAGACCTCATTTGAAGTACTGAATCCATATGTGGAGTCCTCAGTATAGGAGAAACAAGGAGCTATTGGAATGCATCTAGACGAGGGCCACAAAAATGATCCAAGAGATCTGCTCAGCCTGTCCCTGTATGGGAGATGCTCCGGCCCTCTGAACATCTTCATGGCCCTCCTCTGGACCTGCTTCAACAGCTCCATGTCCTTTTTGTGCTGGGGGCCCTAGTACTGGACTCAGTACACTAGGTGGGGTCTCACGAGAGCAGAATCACCTCTCTCAATCGGCTGGTCACACTTTTCTTGATGTAACCCAAGATATGGTTGGCCTTCTGGACTGCAAGCACACATTGCCAGCTCATGCTGAATCTTTCATCAACCAACATCCCCAAATCCTTCTCCTCAGGGCTGCTTTTAAGCCATTCTCTGCCCAAACTGTATTTGTAATTGGGATTGTCCTGATCTCTCAAGCCTGCCTTAGTCCCTCTGGATAGCATTCCTTCCCTCTAGTGTGCCAACTGCACCACTCAACATGGCACAATCTGCAGACTTGCTGAGGGTGCACTCGATCCCACTGTCCATGTCACCTGCAAAGATATTAAAAAACACCTGACCCAGCACTGATCCCCCAGGAACACCACTTGTCACTGGTCTCCACTTGGACATTAAGCCATTGATTACAACTCTCTGAGTGCGACCATCCAGCCAATTCCTTTTCCAGTGAGTTGTCCAATCATCAAATCCATTTTTCTCCAATTTAGTGACCAGGATGTTATGTGGGACAGTGTCAAATGCTTTGCACAAGTCCAGGTAGATGATATCAGTTGCTCTTCCTTTATCCTCTACTGCTGTAACTATCATAAAAGGTCACCAAGTTTGTCAGGCATGACTTGGTGATGTCAGCTCCTTGTTGAAGCTATGTTGATTACTACCAATCACCTCATTTTTATTTTCTATGTGCCTTAGTAGGGCCTTCAGAAGGATCTGCTCCATGATCTTGCCAGGCTCAGAGTTAAGACTGACTGGCCTGTAGTTCCTTGGATCTTCTTTTTTTCCCTTCTTGAAAATGGGGGTTATGTATCCCGTTTTATGTCCACAATCATTATTGCAGTTTCCAGGTATTTTCATGGACAAATACTGACACTAAAAGCACACATTGATATTCATGATTTATTTTGCAAAATACAATTTGAGTATGTCTACTATTTCAAAATAATTTCAGTTTCATTATCTACTGTTTGAAGTGGTTTTGTTTTGTTTTGTTTTTGTTACTGTTATTCTGTTTTCAAATAGACATGTTAATGTAACAAATCTTTGTAGTGATTTTGGGTTCTTTTTTTTGGTTTGGTTTTCAGTTTGTGTGAAAATTTCTGACATTAGATAAATATTCTCATAATTTTTTTCTCTCAGATTGAGATTAAGATCTTTTTACTTGTAGTAACCAACAGTTATCCAAATTTGCATTCTATGTCTTTCTACCCTTCATATGCTATCTAATCTTGCCTGACTTGATTCAAAATATTTTGAATTAAACAACAAATATTCTACATAGTTCAATATATGTATATGTGTTTTAAATGTTAATATTACCATCCTGAGAGCCAGAAACGTATATTCCTTTCTCTGAAGATACTAGTGCAATTAAACAAATCTTCTTGACATTTTAAAATGTTAACCAGTGTACAGTATACTTAGAGTATTAAATTAACCTGCCAAGAAATATGAGTAGATCTTATTTTGTTTACTTAAATGTGGATAGAACTTAATGGATTATAGCATTTTAATGTAATTTACAATGTTAAAAACTATTATGTGAAAAGATCGCCCAATATTAAAATTTACAAACAGGGACATAGATATCATTAGAGACCTAATCAAGAAAAAAATAGTTGCATTGAAGGGAAAATATATGGTTTTTTTTTTTTTTTTGGTTAGATTTCTTGATTTTGTTTTGTTTTAGTCTTATTTATTTATTTACTTACTTATTTGGCCTTTTAATGAAACTTAGATAAAAGAAAATTTGAAGTAGGAATCAGTGTGGTGTAATTCCAGTTGCCTTCTGAAATTTCCTGAGGTTTTTAGGAAGTTTGTTTGTAGTTCATTTATCAATCATGGTTTGTGTTTCTAGATAATTTCTAGCGCGTATCTCATTTACTTGCGCTATTGTCCCTGCTCCACTGCTCTTACGGTCCTAATATCAATGGTTTAAAGTCTTTAGGAACTGGCATCAAGAGATTATAGTGAATATGTGCACCCATGCCCTTCATTAGCATGGTTATGATCTTGCTCTTGGGGTTTCTTCCTCATTCTGTGTGTGATTTGGGCCATTTTCATATATTCTGTAACTCATTGGTTGGTGGTTGCTTTTTTTTTCTCATTGTTTCATAACACTATCTTATTTCTTAATTTATTATCTGTGGATACATCGAATAGTTGTTCTTCATTATTCCTAAAGTCAGTTTTATTCAGCTCCCAAAGTGTTTTCTTAGAATGACAAGTAATCATTATCAATTGACATCCTGTAATCTGTGTTAAAAACCCTTGTGACACTTTTGCCAGGTGTCATTTTCTGCTTGTACTTTGGAGGGATTCTGTTAAAACTCTTTATTCCTTAGTTTCCACATTGCACTCTTCTGATAGCCTAGTAAGTAAAATTGCTAAATCCATTCACACATACACCTTTTTTCTAAAGTAATTAGTAGTTTGATCTAAATATCTAGCAGTTAGGAGAATATCAGCAATATGTTCTCAAGATTTACATACTTTATGCACGTGTATGAGAATTCTTTCTTTCCAGCTCATAGAAGTACAGCGCCTTGTAAAGTATCTGGAGATTGATTTGAAGGAGGATGTTTTATGTATTATAAAAAATGTAAAGGTCTCATCATATCACATTGCAAAGATATTGTAAATATCCTAAACTACTTTTTAAATAAAAAAGTTTATTTTTTAAAATGTAAATAGATGTTAAATCAGGCATAATGATACCTGTAGTCTTATGTTTGTATATGGGTGGTTATAATACACAGTTAGGGGTAGAAATCCAGTTCTATCCCTCAAGGCACTTTTTATGGAGGAGGAGAAATTCTAGACTACCTAGACTACTTTGACAAATCTAGTAGGTAGTTCAAAAAGTCAGTGTTTTATTCTGTTTTACTGACTATTTCAAGTTATAAGAATTGAGTTACGACATCACAAGTTCTAAGTGAGAATTCCCTGTGTCACATATCACTCTCAAGTATTAGATGGTTAGAACTTAGGATCACTAATGTGTGCAGTTAATTGCTTGCATTTCAACTCTCTGCTATGATTAATATTTCTTCCCTAAGGAGAAATGTTATTATTAAATAATTATTATCCATTAATAGAAATTGCATTACAGATAATAGATTTTAAGTAGGACATCAGTTTCTGCAAACAGATTGGAATGTTTGGCTGAATAACCATGTTAAAATTCATACCATAAATTGTACAAAAAACCTTAGAAATGGTCAGTCTTATTACACTGTCTTATATTTGCTCTTCTTTAAAAACTATTAAAAAAATCTTCAAATAATTTCTTGAATAACCAAAACTGCAATTGCTGCTGCCAAAATTGTGTGTGTGTGTGTGTATGTGTTGTTATTTTACAAAATTTGTTCATCATTTTCATCACAGCAGAATGCATTGATAATTTTTATTTATTTATTTATTTATTTATTTTTGGTCAATATTTCTTAGTGTGGAAAACCTTAGAACAGCTTCATTTAGAAATAGGAAACTATCAGAGCTGACTAAATGTCAGGAATATTTTATGTCTATTTTTTTATTTTAAAAGTGTTTCTTTCCACAACTTTCAATTACGCTCGGTCTGACTTCATCATTCAGCCTCAGAAGGTGAGTCTGGTTGCATCTATTTTCTTATGATGATGAATCATGCAGTTTTACTAAGGTTGAGCTCAGTGCTGATGAAAACTCAAACAGCCTGTATCTTGGTGTTAACAGCAGTGTTGTCACTGATCCATGCAATTTAAGTTCTTTACACAGCACCTTATTTATTGTAATTCTAGTGTTGCTTCCAGAATCTTCCCACTAATAATAAATCTCCTTTCTCCACATTGCATAGCCAGTTCTATGCATCATTCTCTTAGATAAATTTCAATATTTGCCCTACTTCCACCTGACCATCTGTTCTTCTTTTTCTGATTTTATAAAGAATTTTATTGCACTCAATTTTTATAACACCTTAGCATTTTTGTTTTCTGCAAAAGATGCTGCTTCCAAAATCTATGTCTACTGGTTTTTCCATTAAGGCTTATTTTCCTTCTGTATTTTCTCAGCAGTCCTTTTTTCATAAACAGCTGAAAGCATATCTTTTTTCTTCAGAGTTTATTACTTTTTCCCAAAGTTTACTTTTTTTTCCTCCTGTTTAATTTGCTGCTTCTCCATGCTTCCTTACCATTGTCTGCTTTTTGTTTTGCCTTGGCTGCAGATTACCTTTAAATTACTGTGTTATACGAATTTCACTTTCAGCTAATTCCTCAAGTATAATTTTTTCCCTCTCTCTTTTCCATCTGTGCACTCCTTCTGTATTTATTCTTTCGTCGTTATTTCATATCTGACCTTGTGCAGTGTACTTTCCAGATGAATTCCATACCATCACAATAAATTCCTTTGAATAGGAATTAAAGCTGTATGCTTCAGGATATGTATAAATGTTGGTTCCAAAGGAAGCTGCTGCCATAAGGACTGCAGCTACAGACTTAAAAAGCACTCTTTAAAGGGAGTCTCCTTTTTTAAGTAAAAACACGGTAATTAACTGGGAGAAATCACTCTATTCTTGCAGACTGACAGTGGTTTTCAGAAAATTTCTATGAGGCATGCTTCTTTTTGTTGATGTTGTTTTGCTCTGTTTCTGACTTGTTTTTTTAATCCATATGGACTTTTTTAAACCAAGTTTTTGAAGGAAATGGGTAGTCAATGTTGTACAACACAGGTGTTTCATTTAGAAATACAGTTGCTTTAGTAATGAGGTAACTGATTGAAGTAAACCTTTCAGTCAGTGATACACACTTTGATAACTCCTGTTAACCCTTTATTGCCATTATGTTTTTGTATTCACATTTTTTTTTCCTGATTTTGACGTAGAGCACCAGTTATGGTTGGACTTGCAGCCTAAGTAATTGTATGATCTCACAACAGAAGTTTGTTTGCATGTGGACAATGTCTGGTCCTGTAAATAAGTTTCAATTTTGAAAGGCCTGAACATTATTTCACCTAACATGTCATATAACTGAATCGCTGATTTTTTTTTTAAAGAGCAAATTTTCATAAATTTTGTTACATAAAACAATGATATTCATGTATGTTCCCATCATTAATACCTTAAATCTGAAAATCTTAAATCTTTAAAATATTAAATCTTTATCTTTTCTTTTCTTTTCTTTTCTTTTTTTCTTTTCTTTTTTTTTTTTTTTTTTTTTTGCATACTCTCCTGGACAGTGAAGACAAGTTATGTTCCCTCTCTTAGCATTTCCACACCTCTTATTTTGCTCTTGACTGTCAAGCTAAATGAAATTTATGATAAATGTTTTATTTTCTTTCTTCATGAGTCAGTCTCAAATCTCTGATCAGTTTTGTTATTGAGCCCTGGAGACTTATAACAATTATTGCTATCATACTTTTTTTCCTGTCAGTTTGATCTTTCCTCCCAGATTGGGCAGATTCTGCTTTTCTGGTAATTTTTCAGTACAGATGTTTCTGAATCTAGGAGCTACATTACATATATAAATATTTTTCTCTTGTTCTTCTCATCTAAGTCATACATTGACCTGTACTGTATCTTTTTTGTTATCAAAAGTAGATTCAAGAAGCACCTTGTCTCGCAGAGATACCATGCCTCTTTGCTTTCAATCACAGCGTACCCACTGTCACATACTAATAAAATCACAACAGTCATACTAGACAAGAAAATCATTTTCCCCAGGATTTTCTCTCTACCAATGGCCAAATCCACCTATTACTCTAAGGGTAGGGAACAACAGAAGAATCTTATCTGCAAACTTTTCTTCCAAGGTGATTGCTATCACTGAACCACCACCATGCTGCCATCATCTTAGGAAAGCCAAAGCCCAAATAAAATTGAATCTGGCAAGGAACAGGAAGGGCAACAAATTGGACGACACCTCTTTGTTTCAACTGCAAAAGGAAGGCTAGGGAAAACATAGGCCTACTGCTGAATGAGATGATTATTCAAGAGCCTTTTTAGATTTGATAAACCTGAAAATGTGCATTGAAAGACTCAGTTTCAGGATATGGTGACTCTGTGGGGATAAATCCCCTTGCTACAGAGAAACAAAAAACCACATTTTCCTTTTCTTCAGTGTGAAGCTTATTGCCAGCTCTCTACAAGATCTATGTACTCTAAGAGCCTTAGAGTCACAGTAGGCCAGAATCATTATCCATTCATTGTTCTGGCCTTTGGTCTTCGCGTAGCACTGAATGTATTTAATGAGTGTTTGCTGACATTCCTACTTCCAGAGATAGCATGCTGCAACCTTCAACCCGACACTTCAGATCTCATTTGGTGCAGCACAGTGGTATGTAGTCTTGATTCGGTTTTAGTATGTTGCTAAGGTATGAGAAGGGATGTACACCAAAGCCGTATAAGACATAAAAGGCAAAACACATAACCAGGAGTGAAATTGTTGATATGGTGACAGCTAGCAGCTCAAGGATTCAAGGGAAAAACTAAGAAATATGAAATACTAAGGAGAAAAAGCAATTCATTTGAAGATAGCGGTTTGGCAAGAATGAGGATCAAGCCTCTCTAAGATGCAGTGTAGGCCAACATTTTACCTGTTGACTTGGACTGACTGGGTATTAGGAACAGTATAAAACATCCTGATAATGGAGTTTTGATGTATCTTGTGGAAGATGCCTGAACAAAAGGGGTACAAAGAGTAAAGTATTATTCCTAAATGTCAGAAGATGAAGCTTCTTGAAATGGAACACCTCTTCTTCCCTCTGAGTATAGAACATACAGACAGGTCCTAACCCAGCTGAAGTACAAGCTAAGTTACAGACAAGCATTACCACATAGTTACTTAAATGAAGTGGCTTAGAGGGAAACCCCACTAGACACCATTGCAGCCATATAAATATTGTGGGAGATCACTGTACTTTACTGTACAAAAGTTTATGTAGCTATACAACAAAGTTATGCATACAAGTTGCCCTACACCATTAATACTTTTTAAAGCAGGACTTTAAAACTTCCTTATCCTGGCAGCTGGCTGGTAAATGATGAGGTTTTTTTTCTCAAAACAGAACTCTATGACTGAAACCACAGGAACTCTGAGTTCTCTGAACCACAGGAGTATTCAAAAATCAGATCTAGCACACTTAACAAGTAGAACTCCTGTGAACATTCTTGCAGCCTATAGCAGCTAGGAATTTGATCAGTCTCATCTTCTCTGTACACTCCAGCCACATTTACAAAAGACTCTCCTGGTCTGCATAGCAGAATGTAGCTTCATGACCCCTTAGTGCAGGAAGTTGGCTAGTCAAACCTGGCTCCATCAAATATATGCTCCACAGACATAAATTAATGCATAAATCCATTCACTGGAAGGAAATATCTGAGCAATGTATGGAAATTTTGTCCCTTCGTGGTAACTTCTCTAACCATTGGGTAATTTTTGATTCACCCATACTTGGCTGGAGAGCCAAGCAAAAGAATGAATAGCACAAGATCTCTATACTATGATGACTTGTCAACCATATTATTAGTGCGCAGAAACTCAAATGTGTCGGGTTTACATATTCCATGTTTCCTGCAGATATTTCAATTTCATGTATTGATGAAAATTATCATTGCTCATCTGTTAATCTAGCAGTAACTCACCATTTATTTTGCAACTGAATATTTACTCCTTGGAGTGACATTACGATCCAAACCTACCTCTTGGTTTTTTGCAGTCCAAAATATGCCCTCAGCTATTTCTAACTCTTACAATATACAGAAAAATGTCCCAACACTGATAGCTTGAGACTAGGTTATAATTGAAATCACACTCTTTGGTTCATAGTCCATCAGAGAGTGTTATGCTTTCTGAAAGTACATTTGGAATTAGTTGCTTTGTATACATTCGGATAATTGCAAGAATTGTGTATTGTAACTGAATGTCAATCCAACAAGTGTTTTGAAGTAAACTGACTTGATTATTCAGGTTTTAACTGTCTACATAGCAATATTTAATTCCCCATCAGATTTTCTTTTTCTTTTTTGTTTTACAATATTTTTGTTTGTGACAGCAGCAAAATATTTCAATTGAATTTCAGTGATAATCTTCTAAGTGCCAGAATATTGATGCTTCCTGGGTTTCAACAATACTTCATCCTTCTTATTAGGGAACACCTTTTAATAGCAAAAAGGAGTTTATCAGGTTGACCTAACAATGCAAATGTTTGTACTGTGATATAATTTGAGTTTGTCAAAATCAGGATATTCATTACATCTAGAATGAAGAAATTGGACCCTTATGTTGGTTCAGTCAGTAGTATTTCAGCTCTTTCTTTCCAGTGCAAGCTTGCAGAACAGTGTTCTGTTTCCTCATTAAGTTAAGGAGTTTTCTTATTTGTTTGCTCTGTTTAGTTTTGTTTTTAAGTCTGACAATTTACTTGCCACTTTAGGACCCTACTCCTTAGCAGCACCCAGATATCCTTCCTGATGTGCATAGTCCATGCGTTTATAGCCACTTTTTTGTTGCCATACTTTTGTATGAAAACAGCTTTCCAGAGTTATTCCTGGAAGAAATGCTCTGTAAGATTCAGACTCACTGTCGATATGTTTCAAAATATTTTCTGTGATAGCATTTTAATCTTTGGGATCTGACCAGCATTTTAACCCAACTTGTTTTTTGACTTCTGTTAAATCACAGAATTTGCTTTTTCTTCCCTTCCCCTAATCACAGTCTGTTTCTTTACATATTAAATGGTAGTTATTTTTAAATGTAGCACACATTATATACGCTACATTCAGAAGTAATTCTTAGAATGAGGATTGCAGTTTAATCCAAGTTTATTCAAACCTCCTTCAGAGTACTTCAGGGAAAATATGTAAATAAAAAACAAGAAAAATTCAATTAGAACATTATTAGAACATGAAGCATCCTGCACTTTTTCAATGAACTGTTTTATCCTCTTAATCAGAAATTCATGTAGAACATATATTTGTAATATTTTTAAATAATACGTGCTTAAGAACTATGGAATGATGCTGTATTTTCAGATATTTGATGGAATTTATCCTATTAGGATAAGTGTCATCGAAGATCTGTTTGTTACAGTTAATGAAGTATCCTGCAAGGGTCAAGTTCGACACTTCCCCCAACCTTTGTATGATCTGTGAACTTACTGAAGGTACACTCAATTCCCTCATCTAGGTCAATATAGTTGAACAGGATAGGCCCTAGTAACAAACACCACTCATGGCCAGTCACTAGTTTGATATAACTCCATTCACCACCACTCTCTGGGCCCAGTCCTCCAAGCCAGTTCTTTATCCAGCAAAGAACATACCTGTCCAAGCCATGGACTGCCAGCTTCCCCATGAGAATACTGTGGGAGACGGTGTCAAAGGCTTTGCTGAAGTCTAGGTAGACTACGTTGATAGCCTTTCCCTCGTCCACCAGGTGTGCCTCTTGATCACAGAAGGAGATCAGGTTGTTTAAGCAAGACCTGCGTTTCATGACCCCATGCTGGCTGGGCATGTTTCATTGGTTGTCCCACACGTCCCATGTGGTCTCTCTCAAGATGATCTGTTCCATAACCTTCCCTGGCACCAAGGTCAGGCTGATGTGCCTGTAGTTCCCTCAATCCTCTTTACAACACTTCTTGAAGATGGGAATCACAATGGCAAGCCTTCAATGCTCTGGGACTACTCTGGTTGACCAGGACCATTGATAGATAGTGAAAAGTATCTTGGCAATCACTTCTGCCAGCTCCCTCAACACCCCTGAGTGGATCCCATCTGGCCCCATAGAGTTGTGACAGTCCATGTAGAGTAGTAGGTTTCTAAATGTCTCCACCCACCATCATGGGGGTTTAATTCTGTTCCCTATCCCAGATTTCCACTCTTTAAGGAGTAGAGTACCCCAAGGATAATTGATATGACTTTTAAAGACAGACATAAAAAAAGCATTGAGAACATCAGCTTTTTCCTTATCCTCAGTGGTCACGCTCCCTGCCGCATCCAGTAAAGGGCGGAGATTCTCCTTAGCCCTCCACTTACTGTCAGTATATTTGTAAACGATGTTTGTTCTCTTTTACTACAGTTTGAGTTCAGGCTTGGCTTTTGCCATTCTAATTTTCTCTCTGCATATCCTAACAACATCTTTGTACTTTTTCTGAGTTGCTCGTACCTGCTTCCAGAGGAGGTTTTTTCTCCTCCAGTCTCAGAAAAAGTTCCCTATTCATCCATGCTAGTCTTCTTCCCTTCCAGTACAGGGAGACAGCCTGCTCGTATGCCTCAAAGACTTCCTTCCTGAGGAGCGTACAGCCTTCCTGGACCCCTTCACCCTTCAGGACTGACTCTCAAGGGACCCTCCCAGAAAATATGGAACATTTCACAGATTTGTGTTTCTGTTTAATGTTTCTAAGCCTGTTTTAACCCAGAATTTCAAGTGATTCCTGGACACCTGAATGCTTTTTTTTTTTTTTTTTT
>JACDJE010000236.1:682118-698975 GCA_016647715.1 Pavo muticus
TTTTTTTTTTTTTTTTTTGGTCAAATACTTTGGTGGTGCCCAAGGAATGTGAATGCACTTAAAAAGAGTAATGCAACATATCCTTCTGCCATTATATTTTTATATACTGTGAAGGTGCATGAACTCCTGTGTTAGAAATTTTTAAGGGCTTTCTTCACTCCCTACGTGGTTAGCAATTTATCATATGTATTTTGATAGGTTTTACTACCTGTATTTAAATGCAGTTGATTGTTTGTCAGGATTGTACTTTGTTATCCAGTGCATATGTTCTGGCAGTGCTCTGTTGCCATTTTACTCTTACTTGTAGCTGGATGAAATTGTATTTGTTGATTCAGAAGTACAAGTGAAGGGCACAAACAATTTAGTTTTATGCAGCAGACTTCAGTTTCAGATATGTGTGTTAAAGAAGCAAGTCTACATTTTAACCAGTAGATGATAAGATTTCTTTTTAATTCCCAAATAATTTCCCTCTAAACCTGTGGCACTATGCGGGGGGTGAGGGAGGAAGGAAGTACGATCAGTGTGAAGAGGAAGTATCTGTCCTATCCCTCTGTTGAGCAGTGATGCTAGTTAATCTGACAGTGTTTTCAATGAAGGCTCGGCCCTGGTTGTTTATAAATGACCTCTCTGTTTGCTTGTCCCCATCTCTTTTACCTCTGAAGTATGTCCCAAATACCATCCACTGTGACAGAGGTACACAGTGTTTCTGAAGTGAGTTTCATGAAGATAACCCTCAAGTTATCTGACTGTTTCATCATGGAGCCCATTTGCCCTACTCAAAGCAATGCTTTCTTGATATTACCTAATCCGCATGATAATTTCAAGAATTCAGGTTCCTGCAAATAATTTCCCTAAAGCATACACAAAAGAGTAGCACTTTTTTCATCTCAATGTGTATGAAAAGTAGCAACCTCAAGAGCATATGTCTCATAACATCTGTAGCTTCTTTGTTTGGTCAGACAGCACCTACTGGTTTCCCCTGAGCTGGAAACAACTTAGTAATAACCACCTCTCTCCCTGTTACATTAATAACCTAAGAATTTACTCTTTCAAGTAATATCTATCAGACTTAATTATTTTCATTAATTACTGCAGATTATTGTTTGTAAAAGATATATTTGTTGCTATGTGTTAAATACTCCACACCCTGCTATATAGAATAGCATCTCTTTAATTTGAAGATTGTTCTCGGTATTTTTAGCACATAGAAGGAAGCCTCCGTGTAACAGTTTTTAGTGTCTATCATTTTTGTTCTGATGAACTGTGGATGATTGGTTTGTAGTTCACTGGCTATATTATCGAAGCTGGTTCCATTCAGTGTGATAAATGATAGCTACGTTTCAAACAAAATGTAACTGGATTGCCTGTCTTAAAGTTTGAGCAGATCAGATGCTCTTGAAGTTCCTTCTGAACTTAGATCTAATGTAGCTCTGTAAAAATTGTTTAAAAATAAAAAGGACTAATGTGTCTTTAGCTGCCTTTTTTTCCCATCAACACTGTGTGCATGCTGTGCAAACCAGCTCTCCATGCCAAATGCAGAAGCAGTCACATATCATACCCTTGTGTAGTCTTATTTCCTATCCCTGTTCAGACTGGTCTGTGTCCTTTCTTTGATTTTACTGTTTGAACATACTAATTTAGAAGCTTCACTGTATATAATGGGTTATTTTTACAGTGTTTCCTTTTTTTGCTGATAGTAGGGGTGTCCAGTAAATGAACAGTAAAATGAAAATTGTTTACATATATATTTTGATGAACAAGTTCCCTGAGGGTTAAATGAAACTTCAGCATTTTCACTGAAGCGGTGTGACAATGAGTCATTGACAATGCCCAGTGTGCCAAAGTCCCAGGTGCAATGCTTTCAAAAACAACAGACAGAAAAACAACAGTGGATTTTTTTCTCAGTCATCAATTTTGTGATGCCAAATTGCCTTTCTGGAATCCCCACAGCAGTTTGCAAATGATGTGTGAAATAAAATATTCCTACCTACACTGGACAAAGAAAAAAAATCTTTCCTATCAGTGCTCTGACATGTTATTTCAGTGATGCTTGGTATCCAGTCAGACACTGCCAGAAATAAGATGCTAGTTCCAGACACTGATAAAAATGCCATTTACAAAAATCTTCTGTACATTTTTCTTTTTCAATTTTCCTGTTTATTCTCTCGTTGTTATTAACCTCAATAGTTTTGTCTTTTGGAAATATATTTGCTTGTGCAAGCTTACCCCAACAGTTGTCAGAAACATTGGAATGATTTTTCTTTTGTTTTTCTAACTGATCATGGCTTGAGAAAGTGCACAAACAAGATGTCCTTCCAAGGTCCATTGCTCTCTACTGCAATTAAGATTACCCATGCACATTCCTTTTCAGCTCTTTTGCTTGCATAGGATTTAATTCCCTAGATATTTCTAGCTTAATCTGTAGGCACAGTAAAGATGTTTTTCACTGTTAAGTTTACTTTCTTTTGATCTTGTCATTAAAATAATAAAATTATAGTTTCTTCTTTTCATTGGAATTTGAACATTCACGATAGAAAAGGTTTGCATTTGTATACTCTCTCAGATTTATATAAAAGTCTGCATGTTATTAAGCTATCTTTTTATTTAGAAAATATTTTCTGTTTTGGTCACCTGCATCAAAGGTGATATGTTAGACCCGAATGGGTGGTAGGTTACTGAATGAAAGATAATTCTACAGAATTTCTTATAAATGCAGATGCTGATAATAAAGACTTTATAGTGCAGAAATGAAAACAAAAATAATGTAACAGGATAAGATAATAAATAGTTAATATTGTCATATATGGTTTAATGACACAATAACTGTGTCATTAAACCAAAAAAAGAAAAAAGAAATAAAATCACAAGGACAAAACAAACCTAATAGTGCCAATAGTGCCTTTAACAACCATTTGCATAAAATATAAATAACATTTGGTACTGCCTGTCAAAGATAAATGAAAATAAAGACTTCAGGAAGAATAAAATATGTGTGTGTACATATATAGCAATAAGAACATTCATAGGTGCTGTATGGCATGAATTTTGGGGGGGCTGACAAAGGAAAACATTCTTTATTTGAAGTTTGAAAGGAACTTATTTGAAGTTTGAAGTTTGAAATAGCATGTTAACTCCTTTACTTTCAGGAATATTTTTTCTGTTGTTTCTAAAGCGCTCTGCATGTCTTTGAAAAGAAGTTCCAAACCAATGGATTAATGAAATAAGGCAATTCCTGCATCTTGAGAAATTGCTAAAGTCATTGGGCATTAGCAAATGTGTGCTCTCCTCCGACACAGTTGTGAAGTACTGTCTAGTGGTTAGTGGGGTCACTGAACTACTGAAGTCAATATTGCTTGCAGGCATTCGTAAATGTTCAGCTGCAGCCACCAACTGTATAAATCTGTGCCACAGAGAAACATGGTTAATTATTCTGTGCAGATGGCCACATGAACACATCTATTTTACTTCTGATACTTGAGTAAAATGATTTCAACTTAGCACAGGTAGTTCTTCATGACACCACTTTGTACAGTGCAGCAATAAAAAAGAAGATTGTGGTGATTTGCTTCTTGGAAAGTCCCTATTGATCCTGCAGTATCTTTATGTCTTTTATTTTTGTCTCTAGTGCTGAGGGAGATGAAACACCTTCAAGAAAGAAAGATTTTATGGTTTATCCCTTTTCCTCAAGGTTGAAAATACCCCCCCCACACACACTAAGATTTTTGTGACAGAAGTGTGAGATACCATGATTTCATGACTTCCCTACGAGAACTGTAAAACCTGAAAATAAATGAGCTTCATCTGTAACAAAATCTGTAATTACTGGTGAGACTTAAGCCCACAATCCTTATAAAGATAATGCATGACTTGATCGCCTGATAAGTATTGTATTAAACACATCTTGGGAGGATTCAGCTAACATTCTGAGAAGGATACTTGATGTCTAAGTAAGAACTGTTATGTGGGCATATATCAGGCTTCTTGTTTTCATGCAGCTGCTAGGAAGCTAATGCATTTAAGTTCTTTGTGCTTTTGACATGTAGTGCAATTTCTCCATGGGAAACGTTTGCAGTATAAACGTTTGCAGTTATAAGTAGTTCAAAAATGTTTCCTCATACATATTAATGCTTGTTTTCCTAAATTTCCTTTCTTTTTCTTTTTTTCTTTTGTCTGATTATCTAAAAGTACATATTATTTTAACCAAAATCCCTGAATGGATCTTTGACTTGAACCATGGTCAGTGCCATTTAGTTTACACTCTTGGTAGCTAACCTCCATCTCCACTGTGTACACAGGTAGTGGACTTAGTTTAAGATTTCTTTCATATGCCTGATAGATGAATAACTCAGGTCCAATTAATCATCTACTTTTAAATTTATTTCCAAGGATGAGAATATCTTTCTTTACCATAGTCACAAAAAGTTCTCTGAAAACTATGCAAAGTGTATTTCATAGCTCATTTGTCCCAAGCCCACAATGCCAGTTTGAGCACTCTGCACTAAGCAAATGCCAAGCAAAGCCATACAAACAATGTACATGTGGTCTCTAAGTTTGTTATTTTCAGATCACCTTTTATATTCAGATGGGAAAATTCTTGACTTTGTCTGCGTTATGAAATTATTCTCTCCATCTATTGTGGGGAAAGGTGAACAGGGAGAAACCTGCTGAGAATTAATTCAGTAAATTTCAGTTGTTATTTTGTGGTAAATACTTTCCACATAAGAAAGAAATGGTGGTTGGGTTTTGACTACCTTTATTTGATTCATATTGAAATGAGTCCCTGCTGAGATCTTTCTTTATAAAAGGACTAACCTTAAGATACTTTATATGGATGCATTTATATAAGATCCACAACATATGAGACAGAATTAGATTGAGCTACGAGTACTGCTGAGCAGAGAAGCCAAACCTCATGAATCTCTTGGGAAAAAAAAGGGGAAAAAACTTTCCATGCTACATTGGCTTAATTAGCTGCTGTTTAGTAGTAGTTAACTTGCACTCCCCATACTAAAACAAAGCTAAGTCCTCGTACTTTTTGACTAACAACTGAATGTAAAACCACATTCATTTTGTGGGGATTTTTTATCCACTCCATCTTTTGTTACCTACATACTTTCTGTCTTTATGAGATAGAATTTTCTTTTATACACATGACTATACTTGTTGTATGACTTCTTTTGGATGGCAAATTATTTGAGATGAGGAACTACCCTTTAGTATACAAATGCACTTTAAGTAGTACAAATTGGATTCCATTGCCTTTGCACAACATAAAATTGAAGATTTAATACAGAACAGTAAGGCCACCCTACACATTAAAAAGCGTATCTGATAAAACAGTAATTTCTGAGTTGTGGGTGCTGGGGAATTTCTTTTGTTTCATTAGTATACTTGTACAGAGAAAAAATTTTTTATGTGACACACGTAATGCAGACTCTGAATGGTCAAAGCTGATTATGCTCAACTAAAGTTCAAGAGCATAGTAGTGAATGTGGTGTTAGATGAGGTTCAGATAATGGCATTAATACAGGATAAAAAAGTTTGTTGTAGGTCAAAGGTTCATCTACTCTACTGACCTGTGCAGATCAGAGCTTGCAGAGTGAATATTTAGTAATAAGGACAGGGCACATCATGGTTTTCCTTTGAACTATTTTCAGTTTTGAACTTGTTTTGGATCGTGAGCTTTTTTGAAGCGAATATATTCTCAGTGTGTTTTGATTCCATGCGATTTTTCAGTTTACCCTGAAGGCTCCGTAAACTTTTAACATTCACAGCATCTTGTGGTACTATTGTATTGTCTGAGCAACTGCTTCTTTTGTTACGAATCTGTCTTACACTAGTTTCATATCATGTCCGCAGTTCCTGTATTGAAAGAGTGTACAATTTCTCCTCATTTACCATCCCTGCATAAGTTTGATTTTGTGGTTTGTTATTGTCTCTTTCTCTCTCTCCAGACCTAATCTGTATTTTATACAAGATGTGTCCTATGCCACTGAATCTTCTCAACAACATACTCTGGATCTTTTCCATTTTTATTTTCTTTGGAGAACAAAGCAGCATAGTGATACTCTCTTGTTTCATTCTTTATGCCTTTCCTAATAATTCTGAATGCTTTATTTGCTACTTTTGACAGCTGTTTTTACAGATTACTATTGTAATCCCACAGTCCTCAATTCTCACATAGTCAGCTCAGGGCCCATCATTTCACTTGCACATCACTTACGTATGCATATTTTCCTTGTGCTTCTCTTTACATTTTACTCTGCATAACCGTTCTGCTGCTATCTCTGCACCAGAAAAATGCAAACTGTTTAATTGTCATGGATGGATAGAACACAGCAGAGCAATCATGAACCTGGATAACTTGCTTTTTCTTTTTCTTTTTTTTTTTTTTCCTCTTCCCTGTGATGCTAAGAAGTCAGTATGCATGGGGGGCAAACACATTTCTATAACGATCTAATGCTAAAACCTGAGGTTAGTTGGTTCCAGAAACAGGCTTCTGACACTTGAGCTATTGTTTCTTCCTTCAATAATTTTTTTGTCCTTGGTAAATCCACAGAGCAATATCCTATAGTACATAAAACTACCATATGTCCATGAGGGTCATGTAGGTTATATAAGCTGTATAGATATATACCGGGCTCACTGCAGCACCTTATTGATTATCTTTCACCTACAGGTTTCAATATGTTTATATTATGTTTGTATGTAATTATAATGTTTGTTTGTTTGTATGTTTTCAGTAAGATTTAATCAATTTCCTTCAAGATACATTACTTTATTATTTCTTTCCCCTGTTATCACATTCTGCTTGTAAGGGGAGGTCTGTTACACCTATTTTTCATATTTGACTATACTGCTAATATTGTGTAAGGAATTCTAGACAATTTCACTGTGAGTTTTGTCACATTCTATGAATTGGCCTATAGAGTAGAGCCTTTTGAACTGATAAATACAGCTTTCCCTGAAGGCATGAGAAATTCCCAGTGATGTTTATATTCCATTAAATCTCTGAAATGCCACCATAGCGTGTGTGTTGTGAAATATATTTGGGGGATGGGGGAAAGGAATGATTTATCAAGGTCAGGTCTTACAATCTTTGATTGATTTTTAGTTTAGGTATTATAAAAGTTGCAAAATCTGCTTGAGGAAGTTGCTGCATAGGTATCACTGATTTGAAATAATCACTGCATTTATTACAGTGTTTGAGCTCATCTCATAGCATTCACAAGCTATTTATTATATCTACTGGGCTTTTAAAGTGTATTCCACAACTCTAAATATAGGTGTAATTACTCGTTTGTTTTTTTTTACATTGTATTCTGAAAATAAATGTAACAAATTGTAAGAGATTATTATTTTATACCATTGCCTCAAAGCTTGCTGAGGAACACTGATGGACAAGTCCAGGCAAGCCCTGGCCAGAGTTTGAGAAGTCCTTTGTCTGAGGGGCACAGATGGACAAGGCCAGGGGCAACGAGAGAGAGGTAAGCTTCACATTAATGGCCGGGAAGCACTCTTTTGTGTGGGCTTACCTCGAACGAGATGGCCCTCTCAGGAGGTGCTGCACATGACTCTTACCCAAGCGCCCAGGAATGTCACGTAGGCAGAAGGATAAAAAAGGGACAAGCAACCATAGTTTTTAGGTTTTCTGACGACAGAAGCCTCATGAAGAAGAACAAGGAGGGTTTCTGACAACAGATTCCTCATGAAGAACAAGGAGGGTTCCTGACATGAGAAGCCTCACGACCTGCCTCTCTCCTGGACTTGCTCTGCGCTCTACCTGCTTGCTTCCTACGGCCGGCCATGCTGCTGCTGCTCTCTCCCGAAGAAGAAAGGTGTCTGCCATCAGATTCCTCACTACGGAATGCCTGCATGCTGACGGACTCTCCTGGGCCTGCTACCGGAGACCTGCTGCTTTCTCCCGGACTTGCACCGAGGCTTCTTCCCAGACCTACCCGGTACCTGCACCATCTTGCTGCCTAAGACTGGCCACGCTGCTGCTGCCCTCCTCCCCTGAGCCTCTGCCCCGGACCATCGAACAACGGGACCTCTGCTGGATCGTGGTGGTGACTATCCCCGCTTTACGCAACTCTTGCTTCTTTCCTATCTTTTCTATCGCCCGCCTTCCCTTCCCCATCGCCTTAATTCGTAATAGTGTTCGTCCTCCACTTCCCCATCTCCCTAATTAGGATTTGTAATAAACCTGGTCGGACCAACATTTGAACCGTTGATTCTTAATCTCACGTCGGGTATACATACATTAAAAGAACCTCATCTCCTTCCTATAAATTAGAGCAAGACACAAATATATGTTTAGAGCTCTGAATTTTCAGATTTCACTTCTTTTCACAGCTGTGGAGTTTTAAAATTGATCAGAGTCCCCTTCCATCAAGCCTTGCATAAAAGCTGTTTTCAAATAAAGAAAAATATTCATTCTGTTTTAATGTGAAGTTTTTGCAGAGCATTTTTGTCAGACCTAGTTCTTCATGGATTCATAGATTCAAGGTAAAATTAAGATGGGAAAGGACCTCAGGAGGTCTCTGATTCAAATTTCTGTGCAAAGCTGGGTTTGATATAAGGTCAGATAATGCTCAGGGCTTTATCTGGTCAAAGCTTGAAATCAGAAAATTCAGTTATCTCACACCTGAGAAGGTGAGGTAGGCTGGAAGAGTGTCACCAGCCACCCTGAGCAGGAACCTCTCTCCATTCCTCCTTGCCTCCCAGGTTCCCTTTCTTTGCCTGGCTGTGAGAGGGCAGGAAAACCACTGCTACTTGAGGGGTGTCCTCCCAGTGCCTCTCTTGCAGGGATGTCAGCAAATGACGCAACCGGTTGATCTCCCTTTCACACTCCTTAATGCTTCTTAATATTTCTATCTCCTCCTTTAGCTGTGCTACCAGGCAGAACAAATTGTCCAGCTGCTCAAACCACACACAGATGGTATACCCACTTCCTCCTGGCACTTGTGTCAGGCTCAGGCACTCCGTGAACCACAGACCTGGGCAGCTGCATGTTTGCTTGGGCACTCACTCTAGGTCACCAACTCTACTTGGCAACAGCTTTTGCCAGAGTGGCTTCTCTAGTTCCACCGAAGAGGCTAAGAGTGTTAGGTGGGCTGGTCTTTTCAGTGGGGAGTAGGACTGCGTCCTGCCTGCACACACTACCATGGAGACCGGCATGCCATGCACTTCTGAGGTGCCAAACCCAGTTTGCTCGCCCTGTTCACTGCATGCCTGCTAGCTGCGCTCCCTGGGAACAGCCTCTGTAGGTGTGGCTTTTTCACTGTCACTTCAGGATCCACCCACACCACATTAGAACTGCCAAAGCCCTTGGGCTTTGCTCTTTTTGCTAAGAGGGGGGCTGTGGCTCCCTCACTCTCCTTGCACATCTTATGGTATTGTTTTTCCTTGTTTTTCTCATGGTTCTGCATCTTTGTGAAGGGTCCTTTGGTGTGAGCCTCTGCTCTGAAGTTGATCCATTCCAAGGTCTTTGATAAAATCAATAATTCAGAATACTAATATGCTGCTGACATATTATGCCAACCAATCAGCTGGGTCTTGTATGTTGCAAAGTCTGAAGTTATTTGACAGCAGGATGGAATAAAATATTTTTACATTGCTGCTTGTACTTTATTTAACACATCTCAGTTTTCAAAGCATTCTTAATCATAGATTCACCAAGGTTAGAAAAGACCTTCAATATCATATAGTCCAACCGTCCACTGATCACCAATATTTCCATCCCAGTATCACCAATATCACCGTCCCTGAATGTGTTTAAAAACCGTTTGGATGTGGTGCTCAGGGACATGATTAGTGGTGGGTTGTTAGGGTAGTATGGTTAGGTTGTGGTTGGACTTGATGATCTTTAAGGTCTTTTCCAACCTGAGCAATTCTATGATTCTGTGATTTCTCCACTAAACCTTGTCCTTTAATGCAACATATAAACATTTATTAAACACCTACAGGGACAGTGAATCAAGCACCTCCCTGGGCAGCCCATTCCAGCACCTGACCACTCTTTTTGAGCAGAAATTTTTCCTAATAACCAACCTGAACCTCCTCTGATGCAGCTTGAGGCCATTCCCTCTAGTCCTATTGCTAGTTACATGGAAGAAGAAACCAATCCCCACCTCACCACAACCTCCTTTCAGGGAACTGTAGAGAGCTATATGGTCTCTCCCGAGTCTCCTCTTCTCCAGACTAAACAATCCCAGTTCCCTCAGCCGCACCTCTTAAGACTTGTGCTTCAGACCCCTCATCAGCTTTGTTGTCCTTCTCCGGACATGCTCTAGGGCATCGATGTCTTTCTTGTAGCTGAGGGGTCCAAAATTGAACACAGTACTTGAGGTGCAGCCTCATCAGAGCTGAGTACAGAGGGATGATCACTTTCTTAGTCCTGCTGGCTGCCCTGATACAAGCCAGGATGCCATTGGCCTTCTTGGCCACCGGGGCACACTGCTGACTTGAGTTCAACCAAACCTCAACCAACAAATTCCAGAAGGTTACATCACCTAATTCACACATCACAACACTCAAAATGTGTTACTTCTACTGTTTCAATTTATTAACACTGGCAGCTTAAGAATCTATATTTGATAATATTGTACAGTTTAGTTTACTTTTTCTTGGAAATCATTCCAAAATTCAAGAGGTCACTTACTTTTGTAGTGAGTTTTCAAATTTGTCCTCCCTTCCGTGCAAGCAGTAAGATCAGAAGTAACAATAGCAGTAGTCTTACTACGTGGAACAGAAAAAGCTAATTTATTTACTGCTCTTGGATTTGTTTATAGCAGTGAATTAGCATTTTGTTCCATGCAGTGCAATTTAAAACCACTTTTCTGTAATTCTCCTTTTTATAGTTGTGAATAATTACTATGTGAAAAATGAACACATAGCAGAAAATTGTTAAATGAGTAATCTCATTTTAAACACATTTATTCTATTAGCTACCATTTATTTGAGAGGACCACACTGTGTTACAGTATGTACCCTGGGCTGCTGGAAGTCTGGTGGCATAGAGTTTTTGCACAGTTCATTTATTTATTTTCACCACAAATGTTATCAGGTCTTGGTTGGTTTGTCTGCTTTTTTTTGTTGTTGTTGGTGGTGGGTTTTGTTTTTGTTTTTGTTTGTTTTTTCCTGAAAGAAGTGTGTTTTCTACTTTGTTACAGAAAGAATTTGATTGTCCAATTGCCTTGTGGTTTAGTTCTTCCATAGCTGAGGAGATGAGGGATATTAATCATTTTATTGAAACAAACAGTCTGAAAATGTAAGTGTAAAGAACAACAGATAAGAGAGGTCTGAAATGGAGCTGTTCATAACTGTGTTAACAGAAGTAAAATACCAACAAATTTGTGGGCAGATGTAGCTAACTTTGCTTGCTTTAACAAACTTTTAATCTCAAAATACATTTCATGTGTTTTTGAATTGCATGGCTGTGTGTGATATTCATCAAGAGAATTTTCTGAAAAAAAGTGCCTGCATTGTCAACTATCTATCTTCTTTTGGGTTAGAGAGATTGATTTTCATGTGAGATTATAGCTATGGTATTAAGGCTGTGGTATTTGTTTTTTGTTGCTGTTGTTTCTCTGTTGTTGTTGTTTGGTTTTGTGTCTGACAATCTTTTAAACTTCTTTCCAAAACTCTACTGGTAAAAAGAGGTATGACTGTGTCTGTTTTCTGTGCTACCGTCTTCACTAGTGCTTTCCTACACTTCCACACCATCTTTAGACTCATGACAACCAACAGTGCAAATATCTACACCCATGGGATTGATTTCAAACATTTTTGCCAGTAAACAGCTGTACCACAAGTTGAAGTTATAGCAGCATCTTCATCTTCGTAGCCTTATTTACTCTCTTACTGATGAGGTTTTATATGTACATCTTGATATACACATTAAAATGAACTCATTGCACAATTTAAACTTCAATTAGGAAAGGGAGCATTCCTAAACATGACCTTATATGCTGAGGCACAGTAATGGCTACAGTAATGGCTGACTTGATGCCTTACTCCAGCAATAACACCTAAATAAAACTTGGCCAAGTTGAGTCAAGAGACTGTAAAAGTTAAAGTCCTGATGGGTATTGATGAAAACTGCTGGAAGAGGTTGGAAATATGTTTATAAAAGAAAAATTAAAATACGATCTGTAACGAGTGTTTTTGACATTTCATTTTGATTTACAGACATTATTAAGGAATCTTAACTCAGTGGTGCTGCAGTTAAGTATCTCTCTGAGATACTAAGCTTATGGTTTTGTCTCTGCTGAGTTTTCTGCTGTTTCTTGTAAAGCNTTTCCCCCCTCCAACTGACTATAGGGTTGTCTCCTCTGTAAGGATCTTCTCTGTAGAAGGGGTAGCTATAAGGAGCTGCAAGTCAGCGGAGCTGCTCAATGCATTTTGTCAGGTATACTCTGGCCTGAGGAGCATTTGTGTTACATATATCCTGAGAGCAAAGCCATTCATTCTGTTTTGAATTTCATTTTTGAAAAAGACCTATTCTGTTTAAGTTAGGGTTTCTTAAGCTTATTTGGCTTTACATGATTTTACAGCATGAATTTTTGTTTCTGAAACCGATTCTTATTATTTTCTCTCCTTGTTTTCTCTACTTCTTTGCTGAATTTGTAAATGGGTGTGTTTGTTTTTTTTTTTTCTAACTAGTGCTTGCTTTTAACCTGTGCCAATTTAATTTCATCTGAAGACTTTTTTTCCACTCAAAATCCTATAGCTTTACTTGCAGTAGTGAAGGGAATTCTGGTTTTTTGCTTGGGGTGTGAAATGCAGATATAAGAGGACTGAGGACATTATATGCTCTGATGTAGGTTTTTTTGGTTTTTTTTTGTGGGATCTTGAGCAAATCTGTTTATCTCTTTGTTTCTTACCTTCTTATCTTCTTATCTTTAAAATGGAAGATAGATCTGGAATTACTTTGAAGATTACTGTAGTTTATATGTGACAGTTTAAAAGTGATTATCTCTTCCATAGAGCTGCTTCTGACCTGGTATCAATGTACAGAATCATGTTATAAGTTAAAAGTATATTATAAAATAAGTCATTTTATATTATAGAAATTCTTACTGAGGTGAAAAGATATGAACAAATTCATATAAGCCGAGTTGCTGAGTAACTGGACAGTACAGATCGCTTTAATCACAGGAGCCTAATACCAGTAAGATTAAGCTAGAGTTCCATAAAGTCTGCAGAAGAAAATTATTTTGGAAGTTAGAAGGCATTGCAGAATAACAAAAACACTGCGAATATTTTATGAAAATTATTTCAAAAGAAACTACATCACTAATCTAGACATATATTAGATTTCTCCTTTATCCCACTAATGCAAAAAAAGCATACTAACATACTAAGTAAAAATATATTCATCGAGCTTATTGGAATATTACTTTTTTTTTTTTGTGCCATTCAATCAATGAAGCTAAGTTGCATTCAAAATATGAAACACCTTGAAATATGTTTATTCATGGAGAATCAGAGAGTCATAGAATCATAGTATGTCTTGGGCTGGAAGGGACCCCAGGGATCATCACGTTCCACCTCAATCCACCACAGACCTCCAGATCTGGCCACCAACCTCCAGATCTGGTACCAGACCAGGCTGCCCAGGGCCCTGTCCAATCTTGAACACCTCCAGGGATGGAGCATCCACAGTCTCTCTGGGCAGTCTCTGGAGACTTTGTATAAGCTTACCATCGATATTATGTAAGTCTCTATAGGTTCTGAAAATACAGTGTTTTGTATTTTATTTGGAGAGGTTTGACTGAAGAAGAAATAATTTACTGCTGAGGTTTGAGTTGGATATGGATTTCTGACCTACTAGAAAGCTGTAAGAAAAAAACAAACAAACTAAAATGATTTGGCAAAGTTATTTCATAAGAACAACTTTGCCTCCAAAATTGATATATATCTTCTGGAGAATCATATTCTCATGATATTTTGTTTACATTACTGATTTAGATCAGAACAATGTAGTCAGCATCATTAGTTTGAACTGATTCATAAGTAGACTGTGTATTATCAACAGACATAAAAGCATGAGAATTTGTAGGGAAAGGAAACAAACTGTTTTGGCTGTGAAATGCTGATGGTATAATGGCATAGGTGTGGAGAATATGAAAGAACAGGGAAACATTTTTATTTACTTGCATTTCTTTATTAAAACAGGGAGTCTCACTAGCCTGTGGCACAGAGTACATAGGTAAAGACATGCAATAATAGATTATATTCATTTCAAAAGTGTATTAGAGTATAATTGAAGGGAAATAAGAATTGATTTTCCTTGACAAAGAACAAAACTTTTAATGGTGTATAAGAAAATCTTGGTGGGGAAAAAAAAAAAAAGATTAATTTAGACTTGAAATGGAACACTGAACTTGTTCCAAATTTGTGTTTCTATAGCTTTAAATAGATCTGTGATATTGAACTAAAACAATTTCAGGATAGAATTTGAAACCTTTCATGGGGGAAGAGAAGGTATTTTCAAAATGTAACTACAGAAACATTTCTAGTATTTCATTTAAATAGAAATCACCAAGAACATTTCAGTTATCTTTTTTATATGGTTATGAAACTGTGCATTTACCTAATAATACATTTGCAAAGCCTTACTGGAAAACTAATTTTTCTCACCAAGTGTATATCTTTTCACTGCAGGGAAAAAATAATTCTCTCTCCTTTATTACAAATGCCAGAGCCATCTTAATTCAGCTAGTGCCTGCAAGAAGGGCTCTCGTGGCTTTTTAAATGGAGCACTTCTCCAAAAGTATTTCACTCAAGGCAGGGTTATTTTCAGTGCTCATGTGCTGATGAATAATTAGAATTAGAAGTGATGCAGATAGTAGCAGAAACGAGAGGTTTCAGTTGAGATTAGGCCTGTGATCAGGTCCAAGGGTGCTGCTTATGGTCAAGAGCAGGTGTCTTGTGAAAGTTCATAAACTAGTTCATTTAAGGGATGGAAAGACTCAAATTTCTTGCTGTAATACTATGGATAGTATTTCTTGTTAAATAGAAAGCATTGCTAAATTGCATGCCTTACCACAGTTTGAAAATTGCATGGGTATATAGTACACTGCCTATGTATTACTACATTACAGCAACTAAAACTTCTCATGATATATTGTTATATGCTTAGCTGTATGCTTTTTTTAATTTTTTTTAAACAAATACTGAAATATGTAGAATACTTCCAAAGGGCCTGTTTTACTAGTCTTAGGGATTTACTTACTGAAAAACTTTGGACTTGGAGATACTCTATTGCAAACATTTTTTAATCAGAAAAGAAGATAACTTGTAAAGTTCAATGTCTAAAGTCTAGGGTGGTACCAAAAAAGTGGATAACATGAAACCGACTTGCAAGTACAGCTGTGTGCCTGCTCATAAAGATAGTGTAAAAATTGGGAGGCATTTTCCAAATATACTGTGTAAAAATATCTAGCAAACAGAAGATTTCAATAAAGCATTCTGTTGTGTTCTACCTTGAAAAATCCTTGAAAATCTAACTACTCTTTCTTGCAATGTTTATTTACATTTTTAAATGTGACTGTAGATGGTAGAGATTTCCTGAATTGACTACTGTCATGGTTTTATGATTTTTGGTTATCAGTATTCCACATCATAACATCATGTAGTGCACTGGGAGTTAAAGTATTAATGCTCCAGTTATGGGTACCTGTCCCCGAAGAGAAGAACTACATTCCCCAGAAGACTGTTTGCTGTGTTGTTATCATTTCTGCCCAGGGGAACAGATATAAGGCCTTGGTAGGTCATCTGACCGGCTCTTCTTCGTCAGGCTCTCTCTCTGCTGCTTGATCGGACTGTGCATCTCACCTCAGCGTTATGGTGAGGCCTATCCAGCTTTCGGACAATCTTTCTCTCTCATTATATTTGATTTATTAGCTTCAATTCTGATTATATTGTATTATAGTGTGTTATCTTGCATTCTGATACTATATTTAGTAAATTAGTTTGTTTCTCCTCAGATCGTTGCTGCTGTTTTTAATTATTTTTGGGGGTCCCCTGTTTCACTTTTCTGGAGGCGTGGATTTTGCAAAATTCCTCCGCCCTGCTAGTCACAGAACCAGGCCAAACCAGCCCGTAAACCGTTGACAACTACAAGAATCGATATCTCATCAGAATAGATTGCAGTGTTCTGAAATTCAGTTTTATCAAGACACCCCGCTGAAAAGTCTGATGCTTATTTTTTTACACAGAGGAACTTCTTCCCGTTTGGTCTACTGTTACCAAGATCATTGAGAGATTTTCTGTAGTAGAAGATTGCCACAATTAAAGTTTTATCAATATAATTAATTATCAGCAATTAGATAATTTTACAACAGATAAATCTGAGGATGGACTTTCCATAACATGCTATAATCAAATCAAACTACATGAAAATGAGGAATATGTTAATAAAATATTTGTGATTAAGCTGCATCATATTTTTAAAATCATATGAATTGGCCATTATGTTAGAGGGTATTTCTTTTTTCTGATGACTTCCTTGACATTTTATCTCATCTTTAAGGAATGACTCGAATTACAATTTGTTTGTTTGTTTTTAAGCAGTGGACACAGAGTGGTCTTCAGTGAGAAACTGGAATGAATGGATAGATTGAGAGAGATGTCTACAAGCACAGAATAGTACTGACAATTTGAAAAATTAAAGAGTGAAAGAAAAAGATGTAAGAAAATCTAGTGTTGGAACATGTACATGAATTGCCAAGTATATTTCTTCATTTTGAATCCTCTTTTCTCCTTTTAGGCATTCACTAAGAGAAGAGGTATAAAGGCTAAAATAAGTATAATAAATTAGGATTTTTATGATTTTTTTTTTTTTTTTTT
>JACDJE010000236.1:699017-801539 GCA_016647715.1 Pavo muticus
TTTGGTTTTATGTCTGACAATCTTTTAAACTTCTTTCCAAAACTCTACTGGTAAAAAGAGGTATGACTGTGTCTGTTTTCTGTGCTACCGTCTTCACTAGTGCTTTCCTACACTTCCACACCATCTTTAGACTCATGACAACCAACAGTGCAAATATCTACACCCATGGGATTGATTTCAAACATTTTTGCCAGTAAACAGCTGTACCACAAGTTGAAGTTATAGCAGCATCTTCATCTTCGTAGCCTTATTTACTCTCTTACTGATGAGGTTTTATATGTACATCTTGATATACACATTAAAATGAACTCATTGCACAATTTAAACTTCAATTAGGAAAGGGAGCATTCCTAAACATGACCTTATATGCTGAGGCACAGTAATGGCTACAGTAATGGCTGACTTGATGCCTTACTCCAGCAATAACACCTAAATAAAACTTGGCCAAGTTGAGTCAAGAGACTGTAAAAGTTAAAGTCCTGATGGGTATTGATGAAAACTGCTGGAAGAGGTTGGAAATATGTTTATAAAAGAAAAATTAAAATACGATCTGTAACGAGTGTTTTTGACATTTCATTTTGATTTACAGACATTATTAAGGAATCTTAACTCAGTGGTGCTGCAGTTAAGTATCTCTCTGAGATACTAAGCTTATGGTTTTGTCTCTGCTGAGTTTTCTGCTGTTTCTTGTAAAGCTCATATTTTTTTCCAGAAAAAAAAAAAAAAAAAGTTCTTTTAACGAGTCTGCAAGGTCACAATGTTATTTCAAAGTTCTTTGAGCACTTCCTTATACATGTATTTCACCTTTATATCTCAAAAGAAAAAAAAAAGAAAAAAAAGCCTAAATTTATTTGGGAAATGTTGTGTTTTTGTTTTTGTTTTATGTCCTTCTTCCTGTTGCCATGCTGCTATAGAAAGAACAGTATCTCTGGGATCTATGTCTCTACATAAAAATTTTGAATATATTTTTTTTTCTTTGTTTTCTGGAACAGAAGGTCAGGAAAATATCTAGATTTACTGCAATTTGGAATAATTATAGGCTTATGTCTCTGAAAGTTAAGCAGTTAAGCACAAAAAAGACTAGAAGAATGGAGGCTTGTTTATTTCAAAGGTGATTTTCCTGATTTCTTCTTTCCCCTTCTTTTTTCAGATATGATTGTAGAATCATAGAATGGCTTAGGTTGGAATAGACTTAAAGATTGCCTAGATTCAAACTCCCTGCCATGGGCAGGGTTGTCACTGACTGGATCAGGCTGCCCAACCTGGCCTCTAACTCCTCCAAGGATGGGGCATCCACGTCTTCTCTGGGCTGCCTGTTCCAGTGCCTCATCATCCTCTGAGTAAAGAGGTTTTGCTTAAGATCTAATTTAAATCTGCCCTATTTTAATTTAGAGCTATTCCTCCTTGTCCTACCACTGTCAGACAATGTAAAAAGTCAGTCTCCCTCCTGCTTATAAGCTACTTTTAAGTACTGGAAGGCTGCAATGAGGTCTTTCCAGATTTCTCTGTTTTCCAAGCTGAACAAGCCCAATTCTATCAGTTTTTCTTCCTAAGAGAAGTGTTCCATCTCTGTGATCATCTTCATGGCCCTCCTCTGGACACTTTTTAACAACTTTCTTGTGTGAGGTGCCCCAGACCTTGGTACAGTACTCCAGATGGAGTCTTCTTATGGGCAGAGCAGAGGATGACAATCCCCTCCTTCTCCCTGCCGGCAACTCCTCTTTTAATGCAGCCTGGGATACTGTTGACCTTCTGGGCTGTGAGCAGAAACTACTGGATCATGCCTAGCTTTTTGTCCACCAGATCTCCCCAATTCCTTCTCTGCAGGGTTGCACTCAATATGTTCTTCTCTCAGTCTGTATATGTATCTGCAATAACCATGACCTGAGTGCAACACCCTGCAATTGGCTTTGTAGAACCTCATTAGGTTTCTCTGGGCCCAATTTTTAAGCCTCTCCAGATTCCTCTGGATGGCATCCCTTCCTTCTGTCGTATAAAAAAACACCACTTAGCTTAGTGTCCTAATCTTGAAAAAGCACACATTTGAAAATGGGCTATAGTTTGATTGTTAATGAATATTATATTTGAGCCTCTGGAGATAACTCCAAGAATTTTAAATAATGATCTCTCTTCTAGTAGTTCTTTCCTGCAGTAAAATGCTCTTTTTCCACAAAAATAAACTAAAAACTATTATTTCTGTATTCTGAACACAAGAATAAACAGGCAATTAACTCTATTTACAACTGATTTATTATTTTATAATATTTATAATACTTTATAAGAAAATAAAGTTGATATATTTAATATATATTTTAGTACGTAGTAAACCAGGTGGAACTAGGAGGAAATGTGTTTGACTCTTGTAATTCCATACTGTATTTTCTCACAGCAAATGAGAATTATACAATATTGTCACAATTTTTATTTTTTTTTAATAATTTATGTTCTTAAGTTAAATAAAATCTAAAAATAATGGCCTGTACTTTTAAAATGTTTTAATGATATACCCTTGATTCTTATTAGGTTTTCATTTACAGTATTGCAGTTTCTCCAACCTTGAGACAGATATTATATGCATTTTTAGAAGCAAATTGGGAAGTTTTATCTTTTTTTCAACTTTAGCTCTTTGATTATATTACCACTTCTGATTTTTTGTGCATGCTGGTGTTTTTTTCTCTTCTTTTAGTATTAATTACAGTTCTGTTCTTCAGTGATATTCAGCAAATACCTTTATTTTACTTAGAGTTATGATTGCAAATGTTAATGAATTTTTTTTTGTTGCATTTTACTTTACATTTTCCTAAAATAGAGAGTAGTATGATAAGTCTTTGCTGTATTTCTTTTTCCTTTTCATTTCCATTGAATTTATATAACTTGCATCTTCTAAACATAGAGTTAACTTGGTGAAACATGGAAGTATCTGAATAAAGACTCTTCTGTGTGAAATACTAAAGGGAACAGTTACAAACACAAACGAACTGTAAAATATCAGTGAATTTATATAAAGAATATTTTCATGATTGGATCCCCAGTTCTGAACTGAATTTAACTATGCAGAAAGGTTATCCTCACACCATCCAGAGAGTGCTTATTTCTTCCAGTACCTTGCTGTAGGCCATTTTGATCTGCAGGGAAGCCTAAGGAACAACGAGCACTCAAAGGAACAAGCTTTATTTTTGGATAATCTAAGCATTATCCTGCTTTCAGTGGGAGGCTAGGAAAGCTGCAGATGAATTAGTTATACACTTCTTGTTAAGTAAAAATATTCCATTTATCTTGAGAATTTTTTCAAAGTATACACTAACTAGAGACACAAAGAAAATTCTTAATGTTTTAAAGGTGTTAAGAACAAGTTATTTTATATCTGCAAGTATAAAATTATTTATAAAAACAAACTTCTGTTTCTTCCATCATTACAGTCAGTTTACATTTGTTTAGTGTTTTACATATACATGCATAACTTGTGCAGGCTTTTTTTTTTTTTTTTTTTCCTCTAAGGAAATAGGAAATGTTTGGTAGATTCAGTATTTAATTTTTTTTCTTTTCTCAGTGAGAAATACTTGAGCTACCACTCAACGACTTCAGAAGCTTGAATGTGGATTTTTCACAATATGTTGTAAACCAACAACTGAGAAGTTATATACCCCTGTTACAAAAATGTTCAAGCAAATCCTATCCTAGGGTAAAAGGAATACAACTCAGGTGATATCTCTAGCAGCAAATTAGTAATTGCTTAAATAATGTTGGAATATGGACTTATATCATGTTCCATTTTGATCTATTAAGGATGTTGAATAGTGAAGAGCCATGTAGTAAGCCAGTACAAATAACATGGAAGATATTCATGATAATCCTGCTGCATGTTCCATACTTTTATGCTCCCATCACACTATTCTTAAGGTTCCTCAAACTTGCAGCAATTTAATAACACTTACCTATTGCTATTGAAACAAATGACTTCCAGATTTTGGAGTTCAGATGATCAGGATGATGACTCGCTTTTTGGGTTGCAAACATCTTATTGTACTAGTTTTAGTGCAAGTGCAAGTTTAGTGCACTAGTTTAGTGCAAGTTAGTGCAAGTCAGATTAACTTCAGAAACTTGTTTTCTTGTTTTCTTCAGTGTGTGTGCGCGCGTGCGTGTGTGTGTGTGTTTGAAAGAGGAAATTAGCTTTTTCTCCAATTTCTTTTGTTGCTGATAAATTGCATATCTTCTGGAAGCTAAGTGAATAGACGTATTGGTGCCTAACTAAGTTTTGTGGTATTCTGTGATGGAGTCATCAAATTTGAATCTGTAACCTTTCTGCTTACCTAGCTTTCAGTGATAATTATCTGACGTACAGATGAATCATACTGTCTTAAAATAGAATTAATGAGCATTTCCATTGAGGGTGCAATCTACTAGATTATTAAAGAGCATCTGTGTTCTTTCAATTATGGTAATTTCACTGTTTTAAATAGTGTTTTACATTTCCTGATGGGAATGCAACTATACTCAGCATATGCTTATTAAGCCACTTAGCAAACACAGTTTTATTAATAAAATCCAAGGTGTGTTGTCTTATTCTGTATTTTAAAAACCTGAAAAACATGCTCCAAATACAGGAACTAAGTCCCAGCGCAGCTATTCAGGACAAGCTATGTGTAAGAACTGGGAGCTTTAAATGAGTGGTCTTCATACTGTGGTTGGCAGCATATTTCCAAGGTTCTGAGAAATGGTAGCCAAGGGGTACCACTGGAGTAAATACAGATTCACCTTTGTATGTGAATTTCCAAAAGAATCTCTCTATTCATTTAGAATAGTACAAAGCTATGTATCTTTTTGATTGCAGTTGTACTCATTAGAGGGGAGACATATACTTGGATGAGAAAATGGTAACAGTTTCCCTTGAATTCTAAGGAGAATTTGGAAAGATCCCCAATACCTGAAGATCCAGTAGTGTATAAGAAGAAAATTAAAAGCCCTACCTTAGGAAGTCTGGGCCTATGAATATGTCTCTTCCATAGTTGTGCCCATGGATTTGGAACATATCTGTGCCTTTTAAATGACAGCTCAAACTCAGTAATGTTAGAGACTGAAAAGGAGGACGTAGTGCTTGGAGGCCACGGGGCAGAGATGTTTACTGAAAACTGAAAACAGAAGAAAAGCTCTTTAAATGTCCATGAGTCGGGCGCTAAAGGGAGGAATGATAATGAAAGAAAACCTGGGAAATCTAATATCTAAAAGAGAAGAACAGTGCAATGTATGGGGTTCTAGCTGAACTTTCTGTTTAACTAGTAAATCGTGATCTGCAACAAGGACCTGAACCATGTCAGAGTATATAATCAATACAGTGGGCTGATAAGATAATCCAAGAATGTACAGAAGTCATTTTCTAATAATGTTGCTGTTGTTTAGAGTAAAATTACTACAGTGTAAAGTCTTGCAGGAAACTGTCAGGGTGGAAAAAATAGCTTCAAAGTGATGTATAGGAGAGATCCAGATGTAACAGCTTGGGATGGGAAAACGGATAATCCCCCTCCTTCAAAAAAAAAAAAAAAAAAAAAAAAAAAAAAAAAAAAAAAACAAGGGGGAAATATGGCTTGTATGCCTCCAAACATTTACAAATTAAAAACAATACAAGATTTTACAAATTTTTACTAAATTAGCAAGATAGCTGATTCATTAAATATTTGCTAGCAACTATTCTGGGGCTGATAGCCAAGCAGTCATAGACAAAGTCTGTTAATAAAAGTGGATTTGCAGTAGTAGACATGCATTGTTTTGTAAACTTTCCAACAACATTTCGTATTTCTTATCTTTTTGCAACATCATTTTTCTAGGAATGTTGGGAAAATTACAGAACAGAGCAAAGTAGCATACTGTTTTTAGCTAGATAGCAGACCTGATGAAATTCAGGACCACAAATTTTCCTGTCCTTTTACTAATAAGGAACAGGAAATTGTTTAGCATTCAAATTACATTTCCATTAGTTAGAGCTGTTTAGTCTTTATACAGTTATAACTAGATTTTTGCACAATAAAGCAAATAGAGCCTTGTTCTCCCAGATTAATACTTAGCAATATATGTGAGCTATATGCTTAATAAAAAGTAATAACAAATATACTGTTAAGATTTTTCATGGTCCGCTGGACATATGTACATAATCTTCAAACTTGTGAGACAGCGTAATTTAGTATCCCCATTTTATAAATGGCTAAATTGAAACATTGGGAAGTTACATTAGGGATTCTCCCATGAATTGCTTTACCTGCAACTCTCTCAGAAGCAATAAATCAGCATTTTATTACTAATAAAACGAAGTTTATTATAATCACAAAAACTGCTTTACAGTTTATCATTACTAATATTTTCTTAATGTATGGTGTTATAAAACAAGCCATGAAAATTAGAAAAGTTTGTTTAAAGTGTTAAGGAACTATAAACTAGTTATTTTGTTGATCTTCCAATTAAGGTAGCATGATAAGTATGAAATGGAAACTAATTGTTAGCAGATCCATGGTGTTATCAGAGCTCCACACTAGAACTGATGCAGAGGAGAGACACAATTTCTCAGCTTTTAGAAAGCTGCTAGCTTCACATTTTGCTCACAGTTTTATATTGATCATCTTTTTGTTACAGAGCTCGTTTATGAAACAAATAATCTGACAGTCATCTTAAAACTTTCTAAGTATGAAATAATCCTTTTTTTTTTCTGACAAATTTTTTGCAAGTTTGTTTATTGACATTTCCCATGATAAGCCAAGGTTATTTCAGAATCTCAACTACAACACTCAAACCAAGCTTTTTCAAAATGGAAGTGGCCTTTTTGAAGTATTTCCACAAAAGTTATATTTGTGAATTTCTCATGAGCCTGTGTGATGTTGTCTATAAGATCATGCATGACAATTGGCATGTAGTCCATATTGAAAACTGCTTAATTCTTTTGGAGGTAAAAAGTTTTAAAATAAAAGTATTTACTTCATTGTATTTGTATTAGGATAACATTTAACAAAGAAAGGAGGTGTTAGCATTGGAAAGAAACAGAACAGAAGAATTCTATGAATAAGTAAGAAGCATAGAAAATAAGGGGGATGCATGCATCTACATGCTTTTTATATATGTAAAAAAATAACTAACATTGCTTTTCAATACTACTAAGACTTTTGATGTAAAAAATATTTCAGCTAAATCTAGATATGTTTGATTAATACATCTTATTAGACCTCTTCAGCAAATTAAGTAGTTCCTTTCTCTTGGGCATTTTTGTTATCAATAGTTCAGTGTTAATAATGTTGAATCATCTGAATTTTGTTTAAGCTTAATCATAGAATCATAGAATTGCTCAGGTTGGAAAAGACCTTAAAGATCATCGCATCCAACCATGACCTAACCATACTACCCTAACTCTAACAACCCTCTGCTAAATCATGTCCCTGAGCACCACATCCAAACGGTTTTTAAACACATCCAGGGATGGCGACTCAACCACCTCCCTGGGGAGCCTATTCCAGTGCTTTAACAAACCTTTCTGTAAAGAAGTGTTTCCTAATATCCAACATAAACTTACCCTGACGCAACTTAAGGCCATTTTCCCTCGTCCTGTCACCTGTCACCAGTGAGAAGAGACCAACCCCGCTCTCTCTGTAATCACATTTCAGATATTGAAAGAGAGCAATAAGGTCTCCCCTCAGCCTCCTCTTCCCCAGACTAAACAGCCCCAATTCCTTCAGTCTCTCTTCATAGGGCATATTCTCCAAGCCCTTCACAAGCCTTGTTGCCCTTCTTTGGACCTACTCCAGCACCTCAGTGTCCTTTCTGTGCTGAGGTGCCCAAAACTGAACACAGTACTCAAGGTGAGGCCTCACCAATGCCAATTACAGGGGCAGGATTACTTCCCTAGTCCTGCTCACCACACCATTCCTGATCCAAGCCAGGATGCCATTGGCCTTCTTGGCCACCTGGACACACTGCTGGCTCATATTAAGCTGACTGTCCATCAGTACACCAAGGTCCCTTTCCATCACTTTCCAGCCACTCCTCCCCAAGCCTGTGGGGTTGCCTGGGGTTGTTGTGACCAAAATGCAGGACCTGACACTTGGCCCCAATGAAACTCATACAGTTAACCTTGGCCCATCGATCCAGTCTATCCAGGTCCTTCTGTAGTGCCCTTCTCCCCTCAGGCAGATCAACACTCCCTCCCAACTTGGTGTCATCTGCAAACTTACTGAAGGTGCACTCAAACCCCTCATCAAGATCATCAATAAAGATGTTAAATAGAAGCGGCCCCAGTACTGAGCCCTGGGGGACACTACTCGTGACCGGTTACCAACCGTATTTAACTCCACTGACCACAAATCTTGCATGTCCCTGCAAAGAAACATAGCTTGGAATGGTGTTATGATTTGAAATAGAATAAACAACTCTTCTTACTATTTTTTACTCACAGGGAAACTCGGCAGTTTATAATCCAGTGCCATAAGCATGAACTTTTATTTAATATATTTTAAATTCACTGTAAAGTGCTTGCATTCTAGAAGAACAAGATTTGATTTAAGGAAACAGATTGACAGTAGGAATATAACAATTAGCAGACATTTTATCTTGAAGTGATTTTCCTGTCTTGCAAAAGAAGTCACTGCGTTTCAGACATCTTCATAAGAAGACATCAGTGTTATATTCCTTACTCCTGGGGAGAAAAGTTGGGTTTTTTTTATGCTCTTTCCAGCTGTAGAAATATTCCTAGTTCTAAATGTAGATTATTCTCCTTTTCGTCTCTGAATTTTGCATGTTGTAACCAAAGCCTGAATATGATTCATAAAGTTCAAAAACAGAAAAATTTCCCAGTTTTTTATCTCACGTCAAGTATTGTCTTATTAAGACCAAAATAAATGATTTAAATCCAAATGCTGTTGCAATGTACTCTCATATAATGTTTGTCAAAGAACATATTTGATATATTACCATATATCTGTAAATACGTTACAAACAGTATTTAAGTGACTTAAAAACACAATTTTTTACACAAGCATTTGAGTGTCCGTTTATTCCCTTATTTCACCATTGAAATGCCATTCCTCTCTTTACTGATTCAATTAATGTGTTATATGGGCAGATAACTTCTATTAACTCTAGTGTAATAGTCTGTATTGCTTCTTTGCAAATTATTTCTTTTAAAACTATTTTAAGGAAGCTTGCAGTTTGAATTCAACAACATTTTGGCAGATTTCATGCTACGGATTGGGAATTCCACCCTGTGTTTGCATATTAGGATAAGAACCAAATCATAGAATCGTTTGAGTTGGAAGGGACCTTTGAGGGTCCCCTGGTCCAACTCCCGTGCAGTGAGCAGAGACACCTAGAGCTAGATCAGGTTGCTCAGAGTCCCATCCAGCCTGGCCTTGAGTGTCTCCATAAATAAGACATCTACCACACAGCCCAACAGATTTGGGTTTGTTTTTTGGCAGTCTCCCTAGGAACTTTTTTTTTTATTATTATTATGAAGAGAAGTATTTGTCGTTGAACCTGGTCAGTAAAGAATGGGAGGTTGTTTCATAAAGAAGTTCTTGAGAAAGTCTCTTCTCTGTCTTGGAGAGTGGCTGGGAAGGACATAACTGGGGGAAGGACTACTACCTGAAACTGCTAGGATTTCCAAAAGCTGCAGAACTGCTTCAGTCAAAACCGAAGTTTGCTCTGAAGGATTCCTTTCCCATTTCTCCATTTCTCCCTGCTTTCTTCCCTGGTAGAATCTAGTTTTTGGAAACACAGAACTGGGTATTATTGGAATGTTTCTGTGTTGTACACTTCTGTGAAATTTCCGCTCAGATGGAATTCTTGACAATGTCACTTCTCCAATGGATTTTTCCTTTCCTTTTCCTTTTTGCTTTTTTTTTTTTTTTTTTTTTTTTTTTTTTTCCTCAGAGAACGGAGTGTTTTTAAGTTATCTGCTGTACTCTTTGGTTCTATGTGGTTGTGTCTAAAAATTCTTTACTGTGAGGGGTGTGAGATACTGGAACATGCTGCCCAGAGAGGCTGGGGATGTCCCTTCCCAGGAAGCATTCAAGGCCAGGCTGGATGAGGCTTTAAGCAACTTGTCTAGTGGAAATTGTCCCTGCCTATAGCAGGGGAGTTGGAAATAATTGGTCTTAAAGGACCCTTCCAACTCAAACCATTCTATGATTCTACAATCATACTGCACTGCTGTTGGGCACCTGTGCTGAAATACTGACTGCAAAATAATATAAATATTTTTCTCTCTTTTTTTTTCTTAATAAATAGCAAAGTAATATGAAAATTCATGAATTAAGAAAACTATTATTTGTAATTCTTATTTATTTCTGGATTCAATTTCTTATAAGCAATGTGAATTCAGCTCAATTTTCACCCATTCACAGGCGGATTATATCTGTACTTTAAGTACTGGTGAGGCTCTTGAACTATATTACTTCTGAGCTTCTAGGAAGTATTATTGTTCTGTATCTAGTTAACGTGCATTCTTTGAATGGTTTTGATTCACTATCCTGAGCTGTAAAAAAGAAGTGTGTAGCTGTTGAAAGATCTAGACTTGACCCCTATCCCAGGGTAGACTCTGCCTGAAAAAACATATGAACAGCACAGTTCATAGGCAAGTTACTGTCTAAAAAAGGAGTCTGATTTACCTCAAACAGGTTTATATGCATTACCTTTGAGGTCTATGTGGGCAGGTGTTTGACTTAAAGCGCAGTGAAATATACCTGGCATGCTTGGGCTGTTTTTAAATTTTGACAAGCCATGGGAAGTCGTCTTTTTAAATAGGATCCTATATTAGGTGGTAAAGGAAATAACTGATTATTTAATAGCATGGTTTCAATAGGTGAGTGTTAATGGTAATCTTTCAGTTGTGGCTGTGTGAAATTATCATGAACTGTCTAATATCAGAACTAAAAACATAGGGCTTTGAGGAAAAACACCAAATGTTGCCAGCAGTTAATGATGTGTGAAGTAAATGGTAAAAGAAGAGGGTATCCAAGCTTTGCAGCTCTTTTTGAGACCACTGCAATGCTATGCTTTTTTACTATGCAGCAACTCCATTGATTCTGAAATACTGAAACTTGTAGCCTCTTAGTGGATTAATTGCCCGTTACTGCTATAACCTAGAAATGTAAATAAAAATATTTTTATTGTTGTTAAATATAATTCTCCATTTACCACTGGGATTAACCCATTATTTCTGTGCTCTTACTCAAATATTAGAAGGATGTAAGGCATGAAGTGTAAATGGATTTAGTTATTTACATTTTAATGGACAGATAATTGTCTCCCTGAATATTTTTGACTGTATAACTAGTCTAATGATAATTACCTACTTTACATGTATTATCTACGAAGTAGGGATACATATGATAATTAGATACTAAAATTTAATATTTATGAAAAACTGTCTGTAAATATAGAAAAGTAGTCATTATCACTAAAGATGTTTGTTAAAATTTAGAGTTGGGTAAATAATGAATAGTAACATATATTGATACTTTATAAATAAAACATTTGTGTTTGTTTTTGATTGATTGTACTAAGCTTTGGTCTCAGGCATGTACCTACTATTGCAGCTCATTTTTGAAAAAAGAAAATGATTGAAAACTAAACAAATAACTAAAGGAAGAAAAAAAACAGTTGTAAAAAGGTAATGGATTGCTAGTCCACATAAAACTTTGCTATTCTTTCATGAAGTTGTAAATTTTGGACATAAAACATCTGCCTAGGACAGGTCACTTATCTAACTCAGGAGTCAGATGTGGCATTGAGACCTGATAGCAAAATATGACACTTAGAACTTTCTGTTTTTTTTCCCCGGAGGACAGCATAAGTGCTGGAGTCCCACTAAGAAATCCCATCTCAAACTATACAGGGCCTGTTCTATATAAACTGTATAACGCAAATTGTAAAAGGCCTATTTTATATTAAATTTTGTACCATCTCATCTCATGTTCCATAGAAATGGAACAAACAGGTAGGTGGGAAGTATCCTCAAGCTCAGGGAGCCTGAATTATCCATGAACAGGGTGTACAGCCATAGGTATTACACTGATGTCTGTTCTCCACAATAGCTGTGTTCTTTTCATATCTGTCTTTCCTCATGGCCAGGTGTGGGGTTGCTCTAGAAGGGTGGGATGATAAGCTTGGCCTCCAGGTGGGACAAGAGGCTGTTACCTCTGAACAGTGCAAACAAAGGAATATAATTTATCCTGATTCCTTTGTTTGTTTTAATCCAAGGAGTTTATTTAATTTCATGGGAAAGAGAGTGTTTACCATTTAAGGTTCTGAATCAATTTTGCATAGCATGCAGCTTTCAGGAAAACATGTTTTTCATAAATGAGGTTGGAGTTTTATGTATGGAACCTGAAAAATCCCACTGATTTTCTTTTCAGTTGAACCTGTTGTGAGTAGTACTCATGGTCTCAGTTTTAGGCTATAAATCTTGGAAAGGTGCATTCATGTGATTTATTGGCTTCAAGACCAATCATTTTACTTCACCTTTTGATGTTTGTGAAAGTGTTAGAACATTTACTCATATCTGAAACAGAGGCAGAATTATCACTGCTTTCAGAGATAACAGACTTTGTGAACTATGTTTTAGTTTAAATGTTAGTCTTGATCAACCTGTTTACAACATGTTCCAGTATTGCCATGTACCTTATTCAGTGTGAAAAATCTTTATTTCTACCAAAACTTTGCATCATAACTACCTGAGAAACTGTGATACTAAGAAAAATATTCTATCCTGCCTATTGGAAGAAGTAGAAATGAAATCTGGGTAATTTTTTGTACATGCTCGAGTCTGCAAAATCAGAAATGTATCAGTTTTCATGGAATTGTAGAATTACTTGGGTTGGAAGGGACTATAAAAATCACCTAGTTCCAACTTTCCTGTCGTGGGAAGCATTACCAACCACTACATCAGTTTTGGTCAGAAACTTGTAAATTTTTGAGAAAGTGCGCGTTGATTTATTTTACAGCAGAAAATGGTGTTATCAACCTTTTTGTTTACATGACTAACAAGAATTTTGCAATTCTGTTAATTGTTTCTTTAGGAAAAAAAGAAATAATGATGAATAATATCTCCTCTTCCTTCATCACCAGTTTGTTTCCTGCAAGAAAGAGGATACAAGCTTTTCTGACTTTCTGTATACAGTGGAAATTTCATAGCAGTAGATAAGACCATTATTTGTGTTTCCAAAGCTATTCTAGATTTTTTTTTCTTCAAGTTGGTATGAGAGGGACGCAGGGAAACACTTTGGTCTGTGATGGTGTTCTCTTTATTATGTGCATGTACCTGAGTGCGTGCACAAAAGAAATCCCAGTTAACACTCTGACCTTGTGTACTAATCCTCCTGAAAAGCTTTTGGATTCTACTGCCTAAGCTTGCTTACAGCCTTGTACTGCAAAGGTGTCTGTACTTCGGTGTTGTTTTGTTTTGTTTTTTGTTTTTTTTCCCAATTTTTGTAGCTCTCATTAAATAAAGGGTCTGTTAATTGCTTATAGGCAGCTTTCCAGATCAGCAGCTTTAGCAAAATGACCTGATTTTTTAACTCTTTGTATGATATTGTTAAAATCTTGTAGGACAGGAATAACCCAGACTCCTGTAGTAGTGTGTCTTTCCCCTTTAGTGACCCACCTCATCAGGAGAAGATGCAAAGGTGACCAAACATATTATCACTGACATTAGCAATGCTTGTGAAGTGTGGTGAAATTGATTGGTCTTAATAAGTGAAGCATCACTGTTATCTAACTAGTTAGTCTCCTGACTCCATTATTGTGTTTTGAACACGTGTTTCTGCAGAAGTCCTCATCAAGACAAGGAGTTGACCCTGAAGGCTGTTCAGTATTCGATTCCTGACAAAGTTAGTGGAACACCTCTTTCTGTGTTAGGCCCTACTTATCCTACCTTTAATAATCAAGTAGGGCAGGTTTTTGTCATAAAAGTGCATGGTACTATGACTGTTGCAGACATGAGATGCAAAACTGTAACTGCTTTTACTAGTTTTTTGTATACTGAAATATACTCTGTTCTTGGAGTAACAATTTTAGTCTTGATACTGTGTTTTTGTTCTCATTATAAACCCAGCTCTTTGGCATAAGAAATACGTTCTTCACATAAAACAATTAGTTGAGACTTTGTTATTCAAAGTATCAAATTAACACTCAGAAAATCAGGGTATGGTCCTTCAGTTACTGGGGCAAAAACTTGGTTCGAGTAATCTTGAAGTTAATCTAGGGATGCCCTTCTGTAGACCCTAAGCACAGTTCTGTTCCCCTGCATAGCACCAGAGCATGACTGTCCATGCTACCCTGAAAAAGCAGATAGCACTGCATTCGACTACTGTGTCCTTGGAAAGGCTAAAAGTCAACTTATAGTTTACTTCCTTTCTTCTCCTTTTCCTAGCACTGAACCTTACGTAGTGGTGTCTGTTTCAGAGATACAGACTAATTGAACTTCCTCCACATATTCTGTTGCATTTAATGCATCCTGTCTAAAGAGAAAAGTTAGGACTTTGCTGTTTTGGGCTTTCAGTTCCCAAGAGAAAAAAATGTATTCTCTTTTACAATAACTTGAGTGGAATAGCCTTTTGAAGCAATTTGTTGTTTTTTACCAAGCACAGTAAATGTTCATTATTTCCCATTGTAAGTTCAAGGTTAATGTTCTCTATTCCTGTTTCTCCTTGATTTTATATGAAACATTTTTATTAGGTACCTAATTTTCAAAGGAAAAAAATAATGGAAACTTTACAGTGCCTGCAGGAGAACATACACAACTAAAAATACATAGGTCACTTTGCTTCCTATTTATTTTGAAGGAAAATACAACAGATACAAAAAGTATAATGATGAAAGTTAGACAGCATGACAGACTAGTGAAAGTCTGCAACAGTGGAGGTGTGACATCATCACTGCTAGGAAAATGTTGGGCACTCAGTCCATCTTTCATCAGTCTGATGGAAATCAGAAGGCTCCACATCAAGACTACACTGTGGTTGTGGTAAGACAATTCAGCCAAGGTGTGCTCCATGATCTTCAAATCATGGGGGAAATAGGGCCTGATGTTACCATGTTGCAAGAGAAATGTTATTATTCTCCCTGGCCTAACTCTGGAAGTTTGAGCCTTCAGCTTAGACAGTATTATGATGTAGTGGTTAGAGTTCATGGTTTCTCTGGTTCCTGGAAATCCAGAAGGATTAACTCTTTCCTGTCCCAAAAGACAATGCACATCATTTTACCCACTGAGTGGTACATCTGGAACTTTTTCTTCAGTGGGAAAATCACATGTTCACCACTCCATAGACTGCCATTTTGACTCCAGCTCATAGTGGTGACAGCACGTTTCGTCATTGGCAATGATGCGATTCAGGAAGATGTCACATTCAGCCTTTTATTGGCTGAATTTGGTACAGTAGTTCCTTGCATACAGCATTCTTTCTGTTCCTTTGTGACCATTCATGGGATCCACCTCATGCAAACTTTTCAACATTCTGATATTGCCACTATGGTTTCCAATGCATTGAAGCCCATACTCTGCTCCATGCACAGTTCCCTGATTGTAATCCACTTATTAATGTGTAGGAACTGATGCTCTTCTTTTTGTGGGAAACAGCTGTCTGTGGTCATCCAGATCATTGCCATCTTTCATGTCACTGTTGCCACAGCTGAAATGCACCACTCACCACCTCAGTGTGCTTACATTCGCTGCTTGGTCTCCATTAACATTCACCAAGCATTGATAAATGTCAACGGGTGACATTTTTCCACATGGAAGAATTCATTTATACATCTTTGCTTCATTTGTACTTCCTGTCAGAAGCCATTTTGTCAGACCTTCCCTTTGCTGCCATCTGTCACACAGCAACAAAATATAATGAAATATAGGTGGGAAGGTTCAGTCTCTACTGTCATACCACCAACGTCTGCCTCTAGTATTGTAGGCCAACATAATAAAATAGGAGGCATTACTTTCGGAGCTTACCTTTCAGTAGAACTATCATAATTTCATTCACATACCAAGTAAGCAAGGTACATACATAGCAGTACTTATAGCATCTAGTGAGTCCAGGACACAAAAATCAATAATTTAAACTTCTCTTTCCTACTGTAAGCATTTATATCATTACAGAAGTTTGCACTATGTGATTACTTGTTGCAGTTTTGAATGTAAAAGAAAACTTCATCTCCTCCTAAACAAAGCAATAATAGCAGTGTGGATATAAACAGGAACTGTTAGAAAAAAAGTCCTTATTTTTAGACATTTTTTGTAATATGAGTCATAGTATTTGACATAGTATAGACAAACCAGCATTATTGCTTTTCTGCCTTATCTCAAATTGTACTTCTCACGCAACTTGCAGCTAATATGTTATCTATAACTTCTGAGCCAGATGCCTGACTCTTTAGGCATGCCCATAAACAAATTTTAATATATTCAAATGAGACTCTTTAAAACATGTTCTTCACTTGCACATGTTTTGGCTGTTTTGAGCTGAACTAGATGATATTAAGGTAAGAAATAATTATGAGACAAATCTCATGAGGCTCTCAGAGTACTTAATTTGCACTGACTTGAGGCCATACTGTCAGAAAAAAAAGAAAGAAAGAAAGAAAAAAAAAGCCGAGGAAGCAAAAATATAATGAGATCTGAATACACTAATTAAACTTCTCAAGCCAAAGGGTTGATATTTATAAACAACTGTTGTATTTGATACTGGTCCACTTTATTATTGTTTTTCTAAAGGATTTTTCTATGTCCATACATGGCTTTCATTTCACCTTTCAGTTCAGTGCTGTCAATAATTCTTTATGAGGAGAAAATATTTAGGGTTTTTTTTGCCATTCTTGTTCAGTAGTGAAAAATTAACCTGTGCTGCGACTACTGTCAAACTTCTTAAGATATGTTTTTCTTATCAGGTCTAGTAATTCACTTCCCAGGAACCTTGATCTATGTGCTTGATATTTTCAATAAAATGGCAAGTCCATATGGAAACAGATGCAGTGAAGCATCCAGTCATGAACCTGACCTTTTTTTTTATTCTGCTGGTTTGATAACATTTTTGCAATATGGGAGATCATTTTTAACTTAGCCAAAGTGACATTTTCACTTTTTCCATGTACAAACAAAAGTAGAAATGCAATTTCACTGTGCCTTACTTTTCCTGCTGAACTGCCTAGACCTTTTCAAATACCTTCCCCGAATTATCAAAAGAAAACAAAATTACTGTTTTCTTCATTGCAACACAGTGTTTCTGTTCTTCTACATAGAAGATGGTAGATGTAAAATATAAGAATTCACACAAAAAATCACTCTAACTAGTTGTTTTTTTTTTTCTCCCAACTGTGTTTTGATAATGACCAAAGTAGTAATATGTGCTGTTATGAAATAGTTATGAAGTACATTGGACTGTACTGAATATGGACAGGTAAAATATTATAACATTTTTCTGCAACTGCATTTCTTCAGTTTGCTTTTCATTTAAGAAGTAAGCAATACTTCCAGAAGCATTTGAAATACTACTTACAAACTCATTTTTAAGGTTGGCAGGGGCTGCTGGAGATGACCTAGTCTAAGCTCTGTCCCTGCTGAAAGTAGGCTCAGCTAGAGTAGGTTTTCCACAACTCTGTCTATCTGAGTTTTGAATATCTCCAAGGATATAGACTACACAACCTCCCTAGGAAACTTGTGCAGGTATTTGATCACTGTCACAGAAAAAGTTTTGAAGGGTGTTTCTTGCTTTGTTTTGTTTCATTTTTGAATGAAAAACACTTAGATGAAGTTGTTGTATGCATTCCAGTTTGTGTGTATTACCTTGTCTTTTCAGTGGCTGCCACTGAGAAGAGTCAGTCTATCTTCTCATCTATTTTTTAAATATGTTGAGATCCCCCTTGAACCTTCTCTTTCAGTGCTCAGAAATGCTAATTCTCTCAGCCTCTGTCTATGTGACAAATGCTTCAATCAGTTCTCTTCAGGGTTTTAAGTCATGCCACAGAAGAGAAAGCTATTTCTATGACGTAGATGCAAGATTGCAAGCTTCCTAGAGGAATTTATTTTATACATTTATGTTCATACAGTACATACACTCACTCCTGCTGTTTAAAACAAGAAAAACAAAATGGAAAGTTGGAAACTTGATCCTTCTTGTTCTTTTTATGATACTTTATTTTAAAAAAATGCACAATCCACATTCAGATGGCTGTTGGGAATAGAGTTGTTAAATCGAGCTGGCATTCAAGTTACCATTGAATAGTGAAGAGATTTTGCAGTGCCTTGCCATATAGAAAATGGACATAAAAAAAGACATGGGTGAAAAGCTTTATCCAAAGGGAGAGGCAATCCAAAAAGGTTTTCTGATAACCAGGGAAGCTGAGGCAGTGAAATGGGAATTTGATGAGGCAGGGGTCTGGGAAGACAGACTTCCACTTTTCTCAGTGAAAAATCTTGCCTGAGCTACTGAGATGTGCAATCAAGCAGAGAAATGATAGGCTTTTTTTTGTGTCTGTCTCTTTGGATCTTGGCAAGAAGAACTCTGATAAAATTGTGTCCTTCTTTCCTATAAAGTTGAGCAACTGTTTTCCTCTGGATCCCTGTAACTGTAGTACTGTGGAAGGAAGCTCCCCTGTGAGGTTCATACCTTTTCTTCCCAGAAGGTTCTGTTGCTGTACCATTCACTCGAGGAGGCCTGGTGGCTGATGTTAATACCAATTCCAATCAGGCATAAAGATTCTTCTGAATCTCAAAAGAAGGGAAAGGTGCTATTTCTTCTTTCCTTCTTCATCTTTTCTTCACCCAGTATACCAGGAGTGGTGTGCTAGTATAGAATCTTTGAAGTGTGCCTGTTCACCATATCTCTGGTAAAAACAAGCATGGGAAATGGAAGGGGAGAATTTATTCGCAGAGCTAAGGATCTGTGGAAAGAATTGATAAAACACTAGATTGTATGTTAGTACCAATATTTTTAATTACTATCACATAAACTAATTAACAATGATTGAACTTCTGGTTAGTACTACTCAAATTATTTCTTAAGGACAACTAATTCAATTGTGGCAGTATAAGTGAAGGGAATAAATCCTAAAATAAGTATTCAATTAACTTATAGATTAATTACCTCTTACTGTTAGTTCTGTCTGGATAGCTAGAAATCCTGTCGCTTTTAAACAAGCTGGGAAATCTGGCTTTCTTTATTGATGATAATCCTACTCTTTATCAATAGACAGGATATTACTCTCTTTTTTACAGAACTGTTATTGTAAAGACTCCAAGAAATTCTGGGTTTTGTTGGAATTTCTTCAAGATATTCTGATTCTTGATCTGCAGTGTCTATAAGTAATACTTGAGAAAATGTTGTAGATTCAGTTCTTATAGCATGTGAATAATCCTAATCCATGGTACAATTTATTCCCATTATGTGTGTGAATAAGAGTTAAAGCATTGCATCTGAATTGCTACCAGCAGCTTGAGGATACATCAGCAAATAGGAGAACCTGGTGAGCTAGCAGAATTCAGTTCTAATTATTTTAATCAGTAGGGTCAAAACAGCATTAAATTATCAGTGATCACTGATATCACTGTCTAGGAACTATAAATCGCATGCAGTAAATTACTACTCTCTAAATACAGAAACAAACCTAAGGCGTGATTCAATAAACTGCAGTACATGTAATAAGAAGTGTTTAATCTGCATGCTTTATTTAGTATTAGACATGCATTTAATAGCATTGAATTGATGCTTACGTTAGGCACAGAAAGCCATTGTGTCAAGGGCAATGTGTATTTCATGGGAACAAATACAGGAAGAGAGGAAACATCATCATCCAGAATTGCAGAATCTCTTTAATAAGCCAGTACTGACTTTGAAGATTAAGATTTATTGAGTTAAGAGTGAAATGACAACTGATGACAAAATCAGGCCATTTGTCTCCTTAAGGGATGACAAATCTTTATTTTCTTCATTCAAAGCCAGATTTAAGAAGAAAATCAATGCATTTCTTGTTACTTAGGTTTACCGCTGCAGTCATTCACATGGGCAAGGCTAATTTCCATTTAAGTGCAAAAAGCAGTCAATAATGATTTTCTTCTTAAATTAAAAACATAATACATAAAGGAAACTGGAATTTCATAAAATGTTTTGTTTTCATTAATGAATAAGGAACTTAATAAATAGGTATTTCCATTGCATCTGATTATTTTTCCCTGACATTATTTTGGGTTAGCTCATGGAATTATTGATTCTTATTTTAATATTTAATGATCTCTGAAGGAATAACAAGTAGAAATTTTACTGTCATAATCCTAACATTACTTCTAAAATTTCTTGAGGAGTGCAAGAAGAAATATAAATACATAGGTTGCTCCAAAATTAAGGCCTCCTATTTTTTTTCTGTTGAAACTATAACAGATGCAAAGAGCATATTAGCACTATTTGATAGAGCAAATTCTCAGCTACAAAACACTATTTTCCAACATAATCACCATCATTAGCTATGCATTTTCATCAGCAATGAACAAGAGCTTGCATGCCACACTAGTAAAAATCTGCACCAGTGGAGGTTGACCCATTATTTCACAGCTGCTACGGCAGTGACATTTTGAAATGCACCACCCACCACCTAACTGTGCTCACATCCACTGCTTGGTCTCTATTAACATTCACCAAGCATCCAGGACCATCAATAATTGCAATTTTTTTCTGCATGGAGAAATTCAATGACACACCTTTTCTTCAAATGCCCTTCCACAGTAGACACCATTTTGTCAGACTGCCCCTCTACTGCCATCTGTCACAGAGCAACAAACTTTAATGGAATATTGGTGGGAAAGTTCAACCTCTTCTACCATACTACCAACATCTACCTCTGACTCTGCGGGCCAACGTAATAAAAAAAAGGAAGCATTATCTTTGAAGCAGCTCTTGTAGTAAAACTTCATATTTCATGGAACTTGTCTTGAGAATATTTCATTTGGCCAGTAAACTTCACCACATCCTTGCAATGATCCAAATTTGAAGTTCATAGGTTCTTTTGCTGAATTAACTGAGAAGTTTGCATCTTCTGTGAACCTAGTTACACCACGACATTCAAATTTTCAGTCCATTTGTTTACCTGTTAGTACTTTTCACCATACATTTATTATTTTTCTCCTTCCCAGACACTGAGTTCTACAAAGTATGAAGGGTCAGTGAAAGTCCTTGTAGACATGTTTTACAAGTTGTCTGTAGATCTTGTTTCATTTCAACTGGACTAGTATTAACTCTGCAGTAATAAGGCAGCAAATTGTAGGAAGACAGACTTTTGGTGAAATCTTTCAGAAGCTTGCCTGAGTGCATGCATCTATAGGCTCAAGTCACTCTGATGTAGTCTGGACACTATGTCAGCACAGTGGTAGAGAACAGCCAGAAAAAGTTTACTTCTGAACCTCTCCATAGCTGAAATGAAAGGCCCACCAGTAGAACTAGAACTACAGTAAATATCATAACTGAGTACTGGCCATAGCAGCTCTGGAATTGTACAGTTCAGTAGGGAATCCCTATATCAAAACAGAGAGCTTTCAAAGGAAATCCAGATGTTTGTAACTGTTAATTCTTCCATTTAAGTTTCATAATGATGTCTTTAAGTTTTGTTTTTTTTTATGCTTTGGCACTTTCCATCCCAGGCATTATACAAAAGTTATATTGTCACTAACAGAGTAAGATTTTTCTTTTAAACTATCCAAGCAAATATTATGTTTGGGTTTGGCTTCCACCTGCTGAAAAACAAAGTTGCGAAGTCTTCTAATGTAATGAAAGGACATTAAATACTCCAGACGATCTTTAGTTCTAAATGAGAACTTTGCTTTCTTCTGCATTTTGAAAATGCATTCAATATTACACACAAGTACAGTGGTGAAATTCATAGCTGTGGTAGATTTTTTATGTGAGAAAGTGTCCAAAGTTACAGCAGGGAGCTGTGGAAGTGCAAGACAGTGTGTTATTCTTCTCAGTACATGGCACTGCATTCATAAAGAAGAAAAATCTGTCAGCAAATGGCTTGGTGGCTTTCTGAGTGAGCTAAAGGAAACTAAAATGTCAGACAGTACAGGAGATGGTATGTGTGTGTTGTGTTGTATGTGCCACGCAGATGAATCAGCTAAATTAGAAATGGAGTACTGGCAGATAAATTTATTTCTGTTCTTTGTGTTCTGTTTCCCTTAAATAAAATGCTACAGTGCCTCAAAACACTTTGTAAGGGATCGCTGTGTTCTATAGCATAGAGACCAGGAGATTCCACTGCGCTCAAATTACAGGAAATCAACAGAGGAGTATATATACAATTAATACAGCAAAGCTAAGATGAGAAATTAAAACTATATTAACCTGAAATGATCTGGAAAGACATAGAAAGACAGGAAAATAAAAAATAAATAGTTAAAAATAATTGTCATGGAATTTGTCTGCATAGAAACATCAGTACATACCATAAAAACATAATCTGTATCAGTGGGAGCATCTATTTTAATAAAGTATCCAACCATTTTTTAAAAATTATTTATTTTTTTATTAGCTCCAGAAAAGTTTAGGAGGACAAGCAGCCCTAGTCTTTGATGCACTCACTTCAGATCTTTTATCTGTTCCATTGCCAGGTGTCTTGGCCTGGATTTCTTATTTTGTTAAGCAGTTCTCTTTCAGCGGGATCATACTTCTCAGTTTTAATTGTTGAACAACGCCAGTGGGTCCATATAATCTTGTGTTTTTGATCTATGAGTGCTTTGTCTTACCTCTTAGTACTCTTTTAAAGAATAATATGCAAGCATTTGTAGATTTTTTTTATACTGACTTGATGTATTTCATGGTGTATTCGAGGCAATCATAATGATTTGTTGAATTTACCCTCTCAGTCTGCATGCTGTTAGGTTAGACCATACATGCAAACTGAATTCATGCCCCTTAACTCCACTGACTGACGTATCAATTCAAGTGAATGTAAGTTTTCAAGTAATCTTATCTGTTACAGTGGTGCTTGCATTTGAGGTTCTGTGTGCAAACAGAACTAAGGTTTCTGAAAGACATTGAAAAAACAGCATTCTTCTTATAATATTTTTGAAGGCCTCGGTAGTCTTGCCTTGCAATAGCTTTGATACACCAACCAAAGCCATTCATCTTCATTCTCTCTCCAAAAGAGATCACAATATTTTGGTGTGTTGAAAACACTACTCCCCAAATGCAAATAACCTGGAAGTAGATTTGGTAAGTATGAGAAGGACAAAAGCCCAGCTGAAAGTCCATAGTGTCATTTTTACCATCCTTTTAAATTTATGCTAAAACAGCAATATTTTTCTTATTTCTGGGGGTATTCAATTAGCTTTTTGGCATCTTTATATTCACACCCATTAAGCCAATTATAGAGCAATTCTGTAATATTTATTCTCCTACAGACATCATATTCTAGGCCTGGGAAAGTGTGTGACTTCGCTCTTCATTCTTAGAAAATCTTTCCAGGAATCTTATTTAAATTTTACATGTTACAAATATATTTTTCTGTTGCTTGATATTTCATTTCAAACTTGCTTTTTTGAAAGGGTTATGAGAGGAAGTGTGGGATAAATAAACGGACAGCGAGGCGGGTTGAGAACTGGCTGACTGGCAGAGCACAGAGGGTCATCACTGGCGGTGCAGAGTCTGGTTGGAGACCTGTAACTAACGGTGTTCCCCAGGGGTCAGTGCTGGGTCTGGTCTTGTTCAACATCTTCATCAATGACCTTGATGACGGGATAGTGGCCATCCTCAGCAAGTTTGCTGATGATACAAAGTTGGAAGGATTGGCTGACACACCTGAAGGCTGTGCTTCCATTCAGCAAGACCTGGACAGGCTGGAGAGCTGGGCAGTAAGAAACCAGGTGAGGTTTAACAAAAGCAAGTGTAGAGTCTTGCACCTAGGGAGGAATAATTGCATGCAGCGGTACAGGTTGGGGGATGACCTGCTGGAGAGAAGCTCTGCAGAGAGGGACCTGAGTGTCCTGGTGGACGACAGGTTGGCCATGAGCCAGCAGTGTGCCCTTGTGGCCAAGAAGGCCAATGGCATTCTGGGCTGCATTAAAAAGAGCGTGGCCAGCAGGTCGAGGGAGGTGATCCTCCCCCTCTACTCTGCCCTGGTAAGGCCTCATCTGGAGTACTGTGTCCAGTTCTGGGCTCCCCAGTACAAAAAAGACAGGGATCTCTTGGAAAGAGTCCAGCAGAGGGCCACAAAGATGGTGAAGGGCCTGGAGCATCTCCCCTGTGAAGAAAGGCTAAGTGAACTGGGTCTGCTTAGCCTTGAGAAAAGAAGACTGAGAGGGGACCTGATCCAGGTGTATATATATCTAAGGTGTGGGGGGCAAAGTGGCGAGGCCAGACTCTTTTCAGCAGTGTGTGGAGACAGGACAAGGGGAAACGGCCAGAAACTGGAGCACAGGAAGTTTCGCACAAATATGCGCAAGAACTTCTTTAAGGTGAGGGTGACGGAGCACTGGAACAGGCTGCCCAGGGAGGTTGTGGAGTCTCCTTCTCTGGAGATATTTAAGACCCGCCTGGACACCTACATGTGCGACCTGGTGTAGGAAACCTGCTTTGGCAGGGGCGTTGGACTCGATGATCTCTGGAGGTCCCTTCCAACCCCTACGATTCTGTGATTCTGTGAGATAGACAGAAAAAGTAAATTTAAGAACTACAGAGTATAAAGGAGAGATTTTTCTGCCTCATCAAAATCATACAGAACTCCAGAAGACAACCACTTCACTTCTGTAACAGTCTTCATTTCAGTTAGTTCTCAGGTATCTTCACCTAGACATTTTTGATGTATCCAGAAAAATCTGCATGCTACAAGCTGAGCTGTGTTGTGTCGGTAGTTTAGCAAAGCTTTTTGCAATGTGTATTTGAAAAAAAATAAAAAATTAGACATTTCTATTTGAGAACCCTAGCTTAGACTGTGCAGAAAAAATATTTGTTTACAGCAAAGAAATAAAAAAGCAAAGAACAAAACAAAATCTATAAATGTGAGATTAGCAAAGTGCTATAACTTGTTTTTAATTAGTTTTTGATCTTTACCTGTAACATTTTTTTAAGTAGGTGACATCATTTCCAGCTTAACCGTCCCTTTTTCCTTCTTTTCTTTGTTTTTAAACTACTGTGTGTCTATTTAATTCCAGTAAAAAAGGCACTTAATGTAGGCTATATTTAGTCCAATAAACTAATGATGGATTTGGCAACAGCTCTCTGGAGCTGTTTCTATTAATTTCCTAATAAATTATGATATCTTATAGGCTCTTAACAAACTTTTGCCTGCTTAATTAGGTGTCAGACAGTAAGAGATGCCACTCATTGTTTTCATATTAGTGGGAGATAAAACACTGGATTAATTAGAATTACCTTGCTGAGAATAGTTTTTTTCACAACACTCTAAGGTAGGGAAAATGGATTTGTTTGCAGCTCTTGTGAAAATACACTCTAATAGTAATAATAATCATCTCCCTCACCAAGTTAGCCACCCCTCTTCTGATGCAGCTCAGGATACAGTTGGTATTCTGGGCTGTAAGTGCGCACTGCTGGCTCATGTTAAGTTTTTCATCTACCAGGACCACTGGGGGGGAGTTTTCTCTCCCATTTCCCACTAAGAGGTTCAGGGATGTGAGATTCAGAGATCTTAGAAAAACGAGAATCCTGGCTACCAGTGAAGCAGCTTGGACAAAACCTTAATTGCTTTGTTATTATTCATTTGATATGATGCAGGGTCCTCGATTAGCACCTGAAAGCATACATAACAAGATACCTTTTAACAATAATTTATTTTTCCATTCTATTGGTGTGATATCACGGAATCGCTGAATTGGCTGCTAATGATGAACAGATTTTCCTTGAAATTTATGTATGAATAAGTATGCATGTCTTTTTTTTTTTTTTTTTTTAAGATATGTACAAATTACTTTCCTTCATGTTTTTCTGTATAGAAGCTACTGCACACACGCTATTTGCTAAATTAATCAAAAAAGCACCTTCTAGCCTATTTCATGTGATTAAAACCTGTACCCTTGAAGATCTTAATAGCTCTTCCGAGAATGCTTTCCAGCCTTAGTTCATCGTTCCTGAATAATACATTTTCAGAACTACGCAGTGTTCCAGGGCTTTCTGCAACTTTTTCACTTCTGTTAATGGTCTTGTTATTGAAAATCATAACCAAGAAAACTCTCTAAACCAGATGATAGTTTAGAAAGCCAACACTGTTTTATTACATTGCTAGTGCATGAGGATTTCTCCACGAAGTATGCAGACACAGCAGCTAAATCACCCTCATTATATATGTTTAACATATGAATATTCATGCAATTTCAGTGAAGTTCCCACCTGTGTGGGAATTGCTAAGTCACGGCCTGAACCAATGATTGAGCACCTGGTGATAGCCACTGGATTGGGTAACTTAGAACTTGTTATCTGCTATTGCCTTTCCCTATACCACCTATTCTCAGAATCGTCATGCATACTAAATCTAACATTGCACCTGCGCTCCTGTTCAATCAAGGGGTTCTTGCAAGGGGTCTTTGTTGGTCTCCTGGATTATCCATGGATAGTATGGGTGTTGAGGTACACAGATTGTTCTTTGGCACTTCTCTACCTAGTAGATTACTCTTTAGCACCTCCCCAGTGTTTACAGGAAAGGGTCTAGTTTTTAATCTTCAAATACTACCGAAGTTGTTTAAATCTTTAGTATCCATTTGCTGGCCTAACACTTCCTTGCCTCTGTTTAAAATACTGTACCCAGTGTATCCTAAGGTTTTGCTGTGGATGTCTGGGGTAGGTCTGTAAAAGTGCCATGTTTAATCCCAACTTACCTTGCATGTATTTTCAAACTTATGTAGTTTTCTTTGACACTATTCCAGTACCGTGACACCTACAGGTGCATTTTCACATATTTTTCTAAACTTTGGTTTTGAATACAAGGTCTTAAATTAATTTTGAAGAAAACTCATTGTCTGTATCCGTGGTCTAATATATTTTTCTTTTACACAAATCATTGTGGTTTTCTGTTCTGCAAGTTTACCACAAGTTTTTGGTTTGTTTGTTTGATTTTACTGGCTTGACACCCCAAAAGCACTAAAAGTGCTACACAGCTGATGCTATACTACAAACAGTGCAAGTGACTGACTTATTTGTCTGTTGACAAGATTACTACACTGACAGATCAGCCAGGTGGTCCTTGTAGTAAGTTGCATGTTAGCGATGGCTTTAATAGCCTTCCCACTTGTATTTACAATACAGAATTGATTTGCAGGCTTTGTGTCTTATCATGGACTGTTTGCTTAAATTTAAAATGGAGTTTGTCTTGACTGCTTGTTCAAAGTCTGTGGCTGGGTGATGAGTGGTTTACACTCATCAATGGAGGATCTGGGAGGACTATTAGCAGAACAGTGCTTCAAAGGAAGCCTTAATTAAAGAACAGTATGTTGGGAGATTGTCTATACTCACAGAAAACTTCACAATTTTCTTCTACAATGCTTCTATGTATTGTAGGAATGGTTAAAGGTTTGAGGACCCAGAGAAATTACTGATAATATGAAGTCATACGTTAAAACGTTAAAAGTTGTTATTTGAATCATTTATAATATTTTGTTCTTGCTGGTGTTTGGAATATCTCTGTTTGAAGGGCAGTGTTTTAAAAACAACGTGCTGGTAATGGTTATAGTTCTGCAAATACTGACACAGGAAACTTCATTGTAATTTAATGATCTTCTAATATACATGTATGTCAATATCTGTCCATATGTGTATAGATTCTGAAAAAATATACCTTATGTAATATCTCATCTATGGTTCTAAAAGTGGAGTGAAAAAAAAGTATATGATGAGGCTTTCAGCATCAGCTGATGATGATTTGGGACCAGGAATGCTTTGAGATCCTGGACACTCTATAGCTGTGGTATAGGTTGGTTTGTTTAGCAATTGGAATCCTTATATTACTTTAAGGATCAATATATTAGTCTAGTAGAAGGAATTAATGAGCGCTACTTCTAAAACTTTCCATTTCAACTTTGCTTGGTATGTGAGTAGCCTTGGTTTCCTCAATGATTCTGACTCACAAGAAACACTGCAGTCATAATAGATTACTTTTGTCTTTTGCACCCGCCAGGTGCAAGGACATCTTCCTCAGATTTCACATACATTATTTTTGCAGTTTCTCAATATGACCTAACAAGCAATGAAAGTTTGCCAAATTGGTCAGAAAACAGCTAAAGATCAGCAAAAATTCTTTTTGATGAAGCTGATGGTGGTGAAATAAGTGGCTGAAGGTCACTATCATGCATGCCCAGAGGGACATTAGTATTGATGAATTCTTGGAAAGGAATCAATATGCATACCAGTTTACTGCGTATGTATGTCTTAAATGCTTAAATGTAGAACCTGAACTCTAAGAGAGCATGCTTGTTTTGTCAAGTTGTCTTGGTATATATCAGGAGGAATAAAGGAAAGCCATTTTCTAACACCACATTAGAGTTGAGGGCTTTCTTCCTGGATTTTGGATGACAGTTGGATATGAAAATAATGTGTGTGATGCAATTGTGTGTACTGCATTGATATTTTAACCAAATAATTGCATTTTTAACTTTTGTTTTATCTTTGAACAAAAGTTCATTCTCTCCATCTGCTTATGTAGAAATGTAAACTATTTCTAAAGATGTTTTAGAGACAAATCCTAGAAAGCTCAATAGCCGTGGATACTTCCTCTATTGAGCAGATTAAAGAGATCCTGTTCTTCTGAGAGTTTTGGACAGACCTATTTAGTCCTGAGAATTATCTTCATGTTTATCTGTCTCTAGATAATAATTCTAGAAAGCTGTTAACATAAATACTAGTTTATGATGTGAGGATAATGTATCCTATAGCCATGGGGAAAGGATTTCTGATATACAGAATACTTACATGTACAAAATAGTTGACAATATGTCAATGCCATAAGGTGTCTAATGCAGTTAGTTACAATAAATTTTGCCCTGGTTGTATTTTTGTTTCAAAAGAATACAAAATGGTATCACAAAGCAGAAGAGCTACATGACTGAGATAGGTTGCTTACTGACAGGTTCAGTACATAACAGTTTCTTCTCCCGTTAGGGAAATTCATCACTCAATGATCCCTGTTTTAACTTGGCCCATCTCTTCTCTTCAAAGCTGTAAATAGTTCAGACCCCTGAAGTGAGCTGTAAATTGCTGCAGTTTCATACTTCAGTGCTTTTTACATTTGCTTAGTGTAGCAGAAGTGGTAATACTGCTGTGTGGGAGCCTGTTGTCTGTTGATTAGCTTGGCTGAGAACTCTTAATTTAGTGTAAGTTTGCCCAGCTGGGATCTGAAAACAAGTTCTCATGGCATGAGGACCTAACAGTAGAATAGCAGGCCTGAACTCCAGGTGGAGTGGCAGAACGTTCATTTCATTTGGCACTGTCCTGTAATGCCCTTTCTGTTTGAGAGAGAAGGAAAATCAATTCTTAGCACAAAGCATAATACAAATATGCCAATTACAGTTTAAAAAAAAAAAAAGAGAAAACAGTTGAGTTGAAAGCAGTCTCCCACTGTACCCCGAGTGTCAGAGTTTATAAAGGAAGTGAAAAGGCAGTCTATTGCTGCAAATGGGTGACAAGGGAATATCAAACATGAGTAGGTGCCTTTTATCACCAACCTGTACTGCTAGTAATCACTAGCAGAGAAACTTGTTTATAAGGAAATATCTCTGTGAACGACGTCTTTTGTGAGAATAACCTCATGTTTAAAGTCTGTACATGAAGCTACAAAATTTCCTGCCTTGTGGCTGAGCAGCTAGAAACAGGATTTGGTGATTTTTTTTAGAGATGCTGATTTGCATAATGTACAAAAAATAATGATTATTATTTTTAAGGAATTAGATCTGGTTTTCTCAGATCACAGTGCTTGGGTTGCTGAATTTCTTTGTAAAACTCTGAATTTAGGAAAAGCAAAACCCCCTATGGTCTAAACATAAACATACTTAACAAATAAAAATTAAATTATACATTTCATTGAATAAATGAACTAATTCAAGATATTTTGATATTAAACTTTTCCATTTTGAGGGCTCTAAAAAGCTTTGACATGACTGTGCTGCAGTTTGTCTGCTTTGAATACCTTTAATTTTGGGAGGTTGTGAGGAGAGCAAGAGAGAGATGGAAAATTCAAATCAAAATACTTAATCTGAGATAGAAAAAATCTTCAACTTTCTAAAGATGTTCTAAAGAACAGTGTCTAAGAGAAACTGACTCCTACTTGGATATTCTTTGATTTTGTCTCTTAAGTTGGGATGAGGGGGGTGGAGAGCAACAAAACACAAATTTTATTTTTTCAGAGCAATACTGGACAGAAAACTGTCCATGATTTTGTTGCTGTTCTTGGAATGAAATTTTAATTTTAAATTGGGATATTAAATACTGTGCTTGGAATTTCTTATATGTCTTAGTTTCAGCTGGGATGGAATTGTTTTCTTCAGAGTGTCCAGTATGAAGATATGTTTCACTTCTTGGAGGAAAACAGTGTTGATAGTTGATAACACACCAGTGTTCGTATTTGCTGCTAAACAGTATTGTACAGAGACAAGGCCTTTCGCAGGGAAGGCTCCAAGGAGCTGGGAAGGAAAAGAATTAGTACAGCTGACTTAAAATGGCCAAAGGGATCTCCTATACCATATGACATCAAGTGGAAGGAGTTTTCAAGGGGGTAGGAGTTCATCTGGCTCTCTTCCACTGCTCAGGGGGCCAGCTGGGAATTGGTTGGGGGGGTCACAAGCAAATCTTGTGTTTCAGTTGTTATATACATTTGTCATATTTGTTATCCAAGGAGGTTGTGGATGCTCCCAAGGAGGTTGTGAAAGCCCCATCCCTGGAGGCATTCAAGGCCAGGCTGGATGTGACTCTGGGCATCCTGGTCTAGTGGTTGGCAACCCTGCACATAGCAGGGGGGTTGAAACTAAATGATCACTGTAGTGATTCTATGATTCTATGATCCTTTTCTTTTTCTCTATCTTAAGTAATTTTATCTCAACCTGGAAATTCTACTTAGGCTTTTTTTTTCTCTCCCCCATCCCACTAGGAAAGGGGGGGAGTGAGCAAACAGCAGTGTGGTGCTCAGTCACCTGCTGAGTTAAACCACAGTAAGATATTAGTATTGCACTTTAAAAAAGAAATGCACCTAAAATTCAGCAAACACCTAAGTAGGTGTTTATGAACTCTGTTCATATACCATTTATTGGAGACATACAGCACTAAGAAATTTGCAAATAAAAATTTCCTCAAATTTATGAGCCCAGTGGAAGTGACTTAGCTGTTAAATTTTGTAGAGAAACAGTCTGAGCAGTCTGCTAATAGGTGGTGCACAGAGCATTCTGGATTTTCTAATCTTTGAAAACATGCAAATTGAGCAAGTATTTCTGAATAAAGACAGGGTATTGTTTAGCCTTGCAGAGTCAGAAAATCTTCAGGTAAGTAGCTCCAAGGATTAATTCTGAACTCTAAAGACAAAAACAAAAGATTCTGTAATGTTTTTTATTCCCCAGCTTTCAGTAGCTCTATCTCATTATGTCTTTATCTGCCACATTACATAGTGGTCTCCTGTTAAGTCTTTCTGTGAAGATTTGAACTACAGTAAAGCCCTTAGTAAAGTAAACAGGCTTCTAACCGGTTGCCTTACCAAAGGCTAGCTATTTCAAGTTGCTGGTGATTCTTGTAACAAATCCAGTGTGGTCTGGGATTTTTTTAGCTATATTCTAAATACAGATAAAAGAAGTATGCAGTGATTAATAAAGACAGATATGAACATTTATTTGAGATTTGTGTATTGTGCAAATGTTACACTTTACTCTTAACTGCAATCTTCTGTTGAAATCTACTGATGACTAAGTTGCTCATCTGTATTCTGAATTAATTCCTAAAATATGCAGAGTTGTGACCGTTAGCTTGCTGCTGAGATGCCCATATTAACTGGTCACTCAGCTGTATGTTCTTCTTATGGTGATTTTTTTTTATAGTCTGCAATATAAACTGAATGGTCATAGAACTGTTATCAGAAACTGCTAATAAACATCATCCTACACTTAGTAAATACTAATATGGTTTTCTTCACCTTTTATTCTTTTTGAATGAGGACTTTACAGGTAAATCCCAAAACATTATGTAACTGCTCATGGGTCATGCCCCCCCTCCTGCCCAAAGATACCAAAGCAAAATATATGGGAGGTTTAACACCTGTCTGGAAACACATGCTTGATAAGACATGATTTTATTCACCAAGGAACTGTTGTTTTCAAAAATGTAGCACTGTTGCATCTGTTATAATGAGAATTTATTCATGTGACAAGTATCCTACATCAGACAGTCTGCCAAATGATTGAAAGCAAAATACCATAGCTTCAAAAGTCAGTGAACTGTGATAACTGATCATGTACTTCTTCATAGATTGTTCAGTTCAGGGCAGTAGTTCATACTAATAATTTCTGCTAACGAATACTCAGAGCCTTTTACTTTTTCTACAGAAAATAACTATGCTGTAGTAGCTTGATCACTTACAACTGCATTCTGAAAACAGTTTGTAAAATATCAAGAATAAGAAAATTTTAATAAAGTGAAGTCCCATCTATGTGTGGAGTTTGTTCATATTCACTTGAATAAGGGAGATTTACAACACAAAATTGGAGATGGATACTTGTCATCTAGAAATTTTTTTCTGATTCTTTTTCTGGCATTCCCTCTTCATTCTTGCTGCAGCCCAAAACCATAAAGTTGTTGATGCACAGCAAACTAAAAACCAGTGAAGATGATGCTATATTTTATAAGCTACCTGCCTCACTTGTGCCAGCTGTTTATCCTGTTATCACAGTTGTAGAAATAAGAAACTTATGTTACTGCTGACTAGATAGTTTGTAAATGCCCCCAAGAATAGCTGTGTTCCTGCAGAGGAGTAAATTCAAAATATGGATTGGTGTGCTTGAATGGGAAAATGGCAAAATTGTACCCAGCATGATTCTCAGAACTGTGGCAAAGGGATGGTCAGTAAATTCTTTGAAGCGAGAGAAAAGAGAATACTTTTCCTTAATGGCTATTTGCAGGAGGTGTGTAGCTGTGATAATTATAAATTCATGCAACAGCAGTGTGACTTCAAGACAGAGACAGACCTGTGAAGATCTGAGAAACTTGGCGGGGCCACCAATATTTCATCTGCAATCCTCCCAACACTACCTCTATCTGAAAACCCATACCCCAGATCCTCAGTCTCCATGACACAGTTTGGAGCAGAGCAACTGTGGTAATTTACAAATCAAAGAGTGTGTTTCAATTTGAAGTCTGTTAAGCTGATTTCATTTCAGTGTTGCATTCTTGTTTCAGATAATTAATAAGATAATTGTACTCCTGATTTCTAGCTCCATTTGTCTTTGTGTAGATTGGAACAAGATGAGACTGGCTGTAATTTATGACAGATGTGCTATGCTAAAATTTGGTGACTGGATCTGTTTCAAATAAAGTTCATATTTCTTTATGAAAGAGACTTTATTAAAATATTTGTGTACTATCAAATAAGTTTAAAGGGAAAATGGAGTCAGATGGAAAACTCTCCAATAGGAAAAATCAACTATTTTTAAACATTCTCACATTTACATAGGAGTAAAAGTCAAGAAGGACAACATTAGTTGTCCACATCCAATGATGTTACTTCTAGGATCAGGAGCTGAAAGTGGTTCTTCTGTTCAGGTCTGTTTATATAAAGGTCTCACAGAAAACACTGGCAGTCTATGTACGCATAAGAGAGGAAAAAGAAATAGCATTAAGGAGATGGAAAAACCAGGAATTGGGTGTCTTGATATTTAAGGCTCTTGACAAGCATTTCAAAACAATGTATTCTTTCTTCAGACCTCCCTCCACCCCAACATACACCCTGTCTCTTACCATGGGTATGTAGTAGGATGAGAGATGACAAGTGTTGTACTATATCATAGTACAAATAAACTTACAGGCTGTAGTGTGAATGCATAAGAATTTCCTCTGGCAGTGTTTCTTCTTTGCCTTCTATCTCTTCAGTTGGTAATCCTTGGCACAGGCCGCAGTGTTCAAGAAGACGATTTTTCTTTTCATCTAATTATGACTAAGTTAAGAACACAGTGAGAATTGTTCAGTACCAGACTACTCCTTTCAGAAAATTAAGCCCATGGAAGTTCCTTGCATATTGTTACTTATGTTAGGAAATCTTGATAATTCAATATAAATTTCTGATTAGCACATTTTTGAAAACACAATACAAATATAAGTTAGTTAGCAAAATACCACGACTGCAACACACAGCTCCATCAGAAAACCAATGTGAATTCTGCTACCAGTTAGTCACGTGCTGCCAAGGTTGTATTTCTTTAATCACCAGGTTTTGTTGGGGTATTTACAGACCTGGGTCCTTGTACCTGTATTTTCAAAACACCTGTTGTCATCGCAAACTTTGTCTCATTTTTATTCTCAAGTCATATAGTTTATTCTTGTTGACGGTTTACGGGCTGGTTTGGCCCGGTTCTGTGACTAGCGGGGCAGAGGGATTTCGCAAAATCCATGCCTCCAGAGAAGGGAAACAGGGGACCCCAAAATAATTACAGAAAGTGGCAATGATCTGAGGAGAAACAAACTAATTTACTAAATATGGTATCGGAATGCAAGATAACACACTATAATACAGTATAATTAGAATTGAAGCTAATTAATCAAATATAATGAGAGAGAGATTGTCCGAAAGCTGGGTAGGCCTCACCATAATGCTGAGGTGAGATGCGCAGTCCAGTCGAGCAGCAGGGAGAGAGTCTGATGAAGAAGAGCCTGTCAGATGACCTACCAAGGCCTTATATCTGTTCCCCTGAGCAGAAATGATAACACCACAGCGAACAGGCTTCTGGGGAATGTAGTTCTTCTCTTCTGGGACAGCTACCCAGAACACTTTAACTCCCAGTGCACTACATGATGCTATGATGTGGAGAACTGATAACCAAAAATCATAAAACCATGACAATTCTACACTTGCACACATATACATACCCTTAATGATCAAGTAATGTGGATGTCTGTCTATCTATATGTATGCGCATTGAGTACATAAATAAAAGCGTTAGTGCATATAAGTGTTTATGAACACATAATATTTTTTCACCACACAAGTAATGTGCATGTATACACACATTTAATAGTGGTGTGTATGTGTTCACCTCAGAAAACTGTAGATTTTGCACTACAAAACTGTGTAGAGCCAAAGCTCACACAAGCTCATTCTGATATAATAGAGGCAGAAGTATGGTAACTGCTGATATTTATTTGAAGTTGAGTTTTATTTTGAATTTATACTCTTGTACCTGTCAAAGTCTGGACAGGGTGGCATTGTGTGGCATTGTGTGCATTTCATCCTCTAAACAAATTGTTGTCTCACCGCTGTATTGCATCAAACATACAATCATAGATTATCTTGAGTTGGAAAATACCCACAGGGATCACTGAGTCCAAATCCTGGCTCCACACAGCACCACTCAGAATTCAAACCCTATGTCTAAAAGCACTATCCAAATGCTCCTTGAATTCCATCACCTGAGGTTGTGACCACTGCCCTGGGAGCTTGATCCATGCCCACTGCCCTCTGGTGAAGAAAATTTTTATAATGCCCAGCCTGACCCTCCCCCAAGGCAGCTCCATGCCGTTCCCTCAGGTCCTGTCACTGTCACCAGAGAGGAGAGATCAGCACTGAAACATAAAAAAAAAGGTAACTTTTCTCTAAATAAAATCATTCTAACAGTGTGCTTTTTTTCTCTTAAGTGTATAGCTAGGTGTTTCTTTCTTTATGCATTTGAGGGGCAAGAATGTTGTACAAAGAAAGAATGATCTAAAAATTACCAGTCAGGTCAAGGAGTGAAAATAATCCTTCCCCATGTTTTCTTCCTCTCCTATATACTGTGTCTGCAGGCAATGAGAAGCATACTCCTAATAGTATCTTTTCCTCCTAGGGGATCACATTTCTACAGTCAGCAGAGCATTAAGAGTCATCTAGGTGCAGCTGGGGGAGCAGAAGTGTAGCTTTGGAGGGAGCTGGGCTGAGGGGATGAGCTGAAATGCCTTTGCTTTACTCAGACCCTCAGTAATCCCCAGGCAACTCCACAGCAATAGGACTGGAACAGCCTAGGAGTTCCCAGAAGTATACTGGCTGCTAATGGCCAGAATGAGAGCAAATTGAATCACTAATCAGTTTAAGTAAGTGCCAGAATCTGTCAATACTGAGATTTTTATTAACTAGTCTGAAACTACTTCAATGGAATTTTTAAAACTAATTTCAATAAGAAGGGTAGTGCAGCACACAAAGTAGTAAATAAGTAGTCTCTATGTATTCATAGTAGATCAAAGTTGCCTGTTGTGTTGTAAGAATCAAAGTTGTTTCTTCAAAATAATTCATTCACACGAACTCGAAGTAAAGTATTTAGGTTTTCCATGTAGTAATTAGTAAAGAACTAGTATATTCTCTCCCAATATACATCACGTTTACATTATTTGTTTTAAATGTAGAAAATAAATCCTACAATTTGCAATTGTTTACTGTAAAATATTCAGAAGTTTGCTTTTAAGGAAAGGTTGCCAGATGTTCTTACTGGCTATCAGCCAGTAACTTGAGCATGCGGTAGAACACTTCGAAAGCTTTAGCTGTGAGATTTGTCCACTACTGATGAAACTGAAATATTAAGAAATATTTGCAGAAAATAAATATCTATATCCCTTAGTAAAACATCCATTCTTCCTGCATTTTTTTGAATCTCAGGTTAGATTGACATCTTACTTTTTAAGTGTGGCTGTTTAAAAATAAAGCAACAACAAAACATGGGAAAGAAAATGGAAATGGTTATAATGCTAAAATATACTTTTCTTGGTGAAACTGACGTAAGATCAAGGACTACGGTTTTATAGTAGCACTTGCTGTCCTCTTGTCTGTGTCAGTGTGACTTTAAGTAAAAGTCTCGGTATGAAGGTTAATAGGATTGTGCAGATTATGAAAGCACTCAGATCTCTAACGTCCTCTCAATTCTGAACCATACTGAAATTAAGCTATTAACATTGTCTTTAATGCTTATCCCAACAGTGGTCATGTTTTTCCCCTAGAGAAATAATCAGCAGAAGGACAAAATGAAGATGTGTTAGCAGATTTTAAAGTGATCACCCCTTGCAAATCTCACACCAAGCAGAACTGAGGTCAGAAGGAAGGAGCTGCATTGCCTTCCAAGCAATATCAGGCACTTTGAACTGCAGGCTCTGAAATTTCCAATCTCTCTTTTATAGTGGTGAATTCCTTCCCAGGCATTCTGTTTTGCCTTACAACAGAAAAGCAAGTCAGTTTCAGAGGTAACCACATTTTCCTTTTGAGTTTATTTGTACAGTACATCTGAACAATATATATCTTTAGCTAAATTGGGCAGTTAAGACTGAACCTTCACTTTGTCTCTGATTTCTGCTCCTGTTCAACAGATTTGAGAAATCGATGATGGATGTTTGAGTATAATTTTTTTTAATCAGGAATTATCGGAGCTTATTTAAAAGAAAACAAATCCCTGAATCTAAAACATCTTACAGAAGACCATTTAGCAGTCATTGAAAATCTGAAGAAAAATATCACTGGTGCTCTGATTAAAAGTAAGTTACAGGACTAGTTGTAATCATTTTTCTTAAGACCTCTTTTTTTTTTTTTTTTTTTTTTTTTTTTAATTTTGGCAGTGAAAGCCTGCTTCTGTTGAATACAGTAAAGTTAATGAAGTTTTGTCACTGATACAGAGCTTGGCTTAAGAAATTTATGTTACTGTTAGTAATAGTAGTAGTTCTCTCCATTAATTTGTTTAAGGTCTGTGAGTGTAAGGTTGTAGGATGTGCTCAACTGATAATATCAGGAAGCAGAGGAAGTTAATGCAGTCTTGAAATCAGGGCAATGTGCTACAGAGAGTTTATATTCAATCCACATCTTCATTAAATTAGAACAATAATATGTGTGTTTTTCAGTACAGTGGTCCCGTTCTTCAGATACAAGAGTCTTACTCTCTGTCTTGCAGTAAGATCAAACTGACCGTATAATCTTTTCAAAGACTAGGTGTTAGAGTATGAAATCGCGCCAGTGCTTTTCCTAATATCAGGTTTAAATTTATTCATCTTAAAAAAAAAAAAAAAAGATCAACCAGTTTCTGCACCCTGAGTGGAACGGAAGTAAAATTTCTTTTTTAAAATAAGTTAATCACATTTCTCTCCTATTGAAGTGCTTTTAAGTCTTCAAATGACTAACCTGTGAATGTATGCATTAATTGGAGGCAATACTGTTCCAGGTGAGTGCAACATGTGAAACTGATTTTTTTAAAGCAACTGTTCAGACTTTTGAAATAAGCAATGGATTTTGGTGTGGGTTTTTTTTTTTTTCTTTTTTTTGGTTGTTTTTTTTTCTTTCAGTATGGATGATATGATAGGGGGGTACAAAATGTTCTTAAAGACTTAACCACTAGCTGAAAGTAGTAAATTAGCACAGAGTCTCTTTCCTAGGTCTCTTTCTATTTTTAGATTAGCATTTTTGTGGTTACTTTGTTAAAATATCTTCTGCTTACACTGAAGCATGTTACCTTATGACATCATCGTACTCTGTAATATGTTGAGATGCATACTTTCCAAAATTTCTGTGGGTATCTACATGGATTACTTCAAGTATATCTTACAGTGACCAAACATTTTATATCATTAATTGTTTTTACAGACTATAATCTTTGGTTCTTCAAATGTAGAGGGCGGAAAATATACAATTTACCCGTTTTGGTCAAAATTATGTACCCACTCAATTTTGTTACTTTCATATTTATAGTATTACTCTTGCTTTTAGATGGAACTGTAAATACAATAAACACAGTATACATATGAATGTAAGAGTATTACCATATAAGACTTAAGTTTTTTAATACAAAAAAAAGAGTATTTCTTGTTTGATATGTATGATTGGAGATGTGAGCCTTCTACTCAACTTGATAATGAACCCAAATAATTTCATTGAACAGTACTACCAAGCCAACAAATCTTATCTTGTGCAGATTGTTGATTGTCCACATGGTTGGAATGTTTATACTGGTTTCCTAACACTGTACTATTACAGTGTATTAGATACAACTAAATTTCTGTGAGAATAATGCCATCTGCTGAGTTAACTTGCAGAACTTTTTATGGCATTGACTAAGTAATCTCTTTCATTTTCATCAACTGAAACCGGCATTTCAGATTACTGTGGAGTCTTAAGCTGCATTTTTTTCCCTTTCTCAAAACACCCTAAATAGGTAAACTAATATTATGTATGCACTGACAGGTTATTGTACAACTGCAGTGAATTAGTCCCATTAAAAGTAAAAACTTCAGAGCAGTTTGTGTATGAAACAAATGAATTATTTGTATCTGATAAAGTCTCAGTACTCCTATAGCTATTCTTTGCTATCTCAAATTAAGTTTTCACTAATAAATTATTGAACTTCTCATAGGAATAATGTAAGCTGTGAAAATAACTTTTGTCAAGAATTCAAGTAGGTGTTCAAATGACTGCAGTCACCTAAAATTACTATCTGGTTTGCCAAAGGATGCCACTCTAAGGAGAGTTAACATTACTTTTAATACATGCACCTTAATTTTACTGTGTTATGTGAAATTCTAACTTCCAAAATGGAAAAACAAAACAAAACAAAACAAAACAAAACAAAACAAAACAAAACAAAAAAAAACCAGAATGATAAGTAGTACTGATTTGAAGAAATTCACTGGAAGTTTGAAAGAAAGAACAGAACTGATGCAATTACTTTCAAGCAGAACACGCTTCATGTTTTTTGAGCAAAACAGAACCACTGTTCTTTTTATTCCTGTCTTATAAAATTAAATACTATTGTTAGATAACTTAGTTGAAGTTGTTGATATAAATATAGAGAGATGCTGGTGCAGAACTGTTATATATTAGTATTGAACCATGCTCATTTAAACAAACTGTGAAGAAAAAATCTAGCAGTAAGGAAAACTGAAATATGAGTCTGAAAAGTCCTACAGTGCTACTGTGAGGTTTGCAGAAGCAGGAACCCTGTTCTGCACTGTAAGTCATCTTACATACCATGTTATATACCTTAAAGAATAACAAGGTAATTTCAACCCTAAAACACTACATAAGCAACATATATTTGCTAGTAGATGCTTCACTATTTATTTTTGTCACATGTTAGGATAGAAAAACAGTCTTTGTACACCAGACTAGGATGGTCCCTTCAATGCACTATGTAGGTGTTTCCTAGAACCTCTATTCTTTGCTGTGAATTTTTGTTCTGTGAAAAGCAATACATTGGTACTTGCATATTCCTTGATAGCCAGAAGTTAAAAGCTAGTATCTGATCATTATTTTCTCAATTCCATTCTCTAATGCAACTCCATTCATATTTTTATGTTCTGTAATGTTTCATCCTCAGCAGTCAGAATTAGCTTTGTAACCACCAAACATTCAATACTCATTAGTCCCAGAGAGGAAACGTAAAAAGTGCATAGGAAGGCATTGATGGTGTGAATATATATATAGGGAATATGTCCTTTGCAGACTTCTCTGAGCTAATTAGTACCGGGATCAGAATGTTCCAGTTAACCTAACCTGAGCAGAGGTATCCCCATAGCAAGACCTGCTTGTTACTGTGCCTGAACAAATGTATGTGTATGCCTGGGGGAACAAAGCCCTGAAGCTTTGTGCTGCAGTGCTCTGGGGTTTGTTCCTCTGCAGCTGAATCAACTGTGAGAACAAGTCTTGCCTTTGGAAAGGATAGTTAAACTACTGCTGGCTTAGCAGCAGCATTCATCTCATCTCTCTTGAATCTGAAGTCACGTTCAGGTTGACGCAGCAGGACAGAATAGACTTCAGTTCACATATACAGCCAATGTGCCTGGGGTGAAATAAGCTCATTATGGAAGTTATTAATATGTAGAAATAAAGGTTGAGTGAAAACACTTGTAAGAATAAAATATAAGTCTGTGGCAAATAAGCATTCTCACATACCTACTTCACAACTTGTTTGTGATTGATACTATGAAATGAATAAAAGCAACACTAAGAAACATGACCAGATGAATGTCTTCATATACTTTAACTATCTTTCTTTGTGCGAAAGAAACCCAAATAAATATATTAGGAAGAATATATTTTATCGTGTATGTAACTGAGGATTATGGGGAGCCTAATGATTGAAATTATTACTTTTTATTTGTTTATTTATTTTACATTTAGAGTAATGGGAGAGTATGAGGTAGTATTAAGTTGAAGTGTTTGAAGCAAATAAATACAGTAACACTGATAGATTAATCTGCTGGCAAAGTTCCTTCTCATGTAGCCCAAGATCCTATTAACTTTAGTGGTAAGGGCATTTTGGTCAACTTAGTGTCCACCAGGACCTCCAGCTCTTTTTCTGCAAAACAGTTTTCTAGGTAGGCAGACCGCAGCATGTACTGGTGTGCAGGGTTGTTCCTCCCAGAGAGCAGGACTTTGCACTTCTGGTTGAACTTCATGAAGTTCCTGTCAGTCCATTTCTCCAGCTTTTCCAGGTTCCTCCAGATGACGTCAAAATCTTCTGGTCTGTCAGCCACTGCTTTCAGTTTCGTGTCATCAGCACAAACACAGTTAATGAGGTGATGTAATAACAGTAGAGAATGATGTAAATCTTAACCAGCATACCCCTAATTAATTGCTATGAAGGATAAGATATTTCAGCACTCTTCTAATAATGAAGAATGAGGTCAGTAATCATGCAGCTAAATATTTTTACCTGTAGGATATTATGGACAATAAAAAGATTCCCGTTGAACTGTACCCTATATCAGATGTAATTTTTTTTTTTTTTCCAGAATAAACTGTTTGTCTGTAGTCTGAAGAAATGTGAGCAGAAATAAAGAAATAACGCGTGCAATGGAAAAATGACATTGGTAAAAATTGCCTGAAAGGCTTTCTGATGATGAAGGGAAAATGAGATTTGCTATCATGAAAAGAAATACCAGATAAGGGTTGCTACTTATTATCCTGTGAGAAAACATCATTGAAAATAAAAGCTGGTGAGGTGGTAGAAATGTTGGCAGTGCAGTGCTTTTTAATGCCTAAGGCAACAACTTCTAACTACGTGCCATTTCAAAAACTAATCTGAAGGACAAACAGACTACCATGATCCTACAGCTTCCTTACAAAATGCTGTTTAAAACAATACAGATAACTTTTGCGGTTGGCAATATAGGTATTAAACAGTCTCAGAGATCTGCAGATGCCAATTTCAAATCGGATCATAAGTCGTATTTGGTAACAGGGAGATTGCTAAGAGGCTTTTGTGCTTGAAACATGAGCTTGCTCCNTTTGTTTTTAAATACTGTGTGTAATATTTAGGTCTCATCTGTTTATTTTTTAGTCTATTATTCCTAGACTTCAACATCTGCCTTTGCTATATCCTTTTTGCAGGCCTGAGAATCCTTAACTCTCTTAACCCATTGTAACTCATAGCATGTCAAATTGAATTAACTATTTTTGTTCTAAGAGTTACAAACTATTTTATCTCATGGTGATTATTTACTTTTTCGTACTCTATAGATATGAGGTGTTTTTTGAGATGAACAAGCTCTTCTATTTTGAACCATGCAATGCTAGCACCAAAGACTTAAAAGCTTGGGATTGCAAACTGCAATGCAACGTTCTCCTCCAGAGGTAGTGTATGGCTTAGTCACACTTTTCTGCATGTATTGTTGCTCCAATTCCTGGAAATGGATAATACTTGCAACTGCTAATTCTACTGCTGCCGTACTCCCAGTGAAGTCCTTAGTGATGTCAATGGGATATGAATAATGAGAGTGATGCAAAAGACAGAAAATGTAGAAGCACATAGCTAATCTGCATGCTTGCGATGTTTTCCTGAAACAAGTTGTGTAAGAACTTTGAAATCAATGTTAATCCCACTAATTGCACCAAATACAGGGACTAAATATATTGCAAACTTAGTAATAGCTATAGTTATTCTATATTTGAACTTCTCCTTTGGGGAAGTGGCATTGTATTTCTCTATGAAGTGTTAGTGCAAAGAAACATCATGTACAGAATTTGCGGTTTAACAAGTCAGGGAGTCAAGCACCACACAGCTGTTTGCTCACTTCTTTACAGTGTGTTGAGGAAAGAGAATTAGAAAAAGGTAAAACTCATAGGTTGAAATAAAGACAGTTTGAAAGGACAGAAAAGATGAGAAAATAATAGTAATGATAGAAAAATATTTTTAAAAATGGTGCAAAATGCAATTGCTCACCACTGTCAACTGATGCCCAGCCTGTTCCTGAGCAACCCCCTGACCAACTCCCCTCGATTTTATTTTCCAGCACAATGCCACGTGGTATGAGAAATCACTTTGGCCAGTTTAGATCAGCTTCTCCAATACACTTGCTGGCATGGCATTGTGAGAAGTGGAAATGTTCTTGACTTTGTGGAGCACCACTCAGCAACAACTAAAATATTGGTGTGTTATCAACATTATTCTCATCCTAAATCCAAAACATAGCATCATACCAATCACTATGAAGAAAATTATCTCAGGAAAAACTAGAACAAGGACAAAGGAAGAGCAAACTCCCTAAATTCAAATGACCCAAATAAAATTATAATTAGGAAGGGATTAAATTTCTTTTTCTTAACAAAGACATTTCAAGGAGTAGGTGATAAGTTCTTCCATGGGTTAGTCTTCAGATTATATGCAATGTTATCTGAGAAGAGCAGGGATGGGAATGTTTTAATTAGTTTATTAAATGCTTTCATTGAAACAGCCTAAGAATCAGTGAAATACATTAATAAAACGAGACTGTATTTGTACATATGTGGCTAGACATTTATGCAAGTTCAGTCAATTGTATTCGTTTGGAATCCCATACAGAATTTGCAAATTTGATTTTAACTATGGAAGATGGAGTAAATGAAATATATACCTATGCATTTATTAACCATGGGCTGCAGGCTCTGTGGTGGAGCCAGAGCGCCATATTTTGGTGGGTCCTACTGGAGCTGAGCTGATCCTGCCTTTACTGATAGTGCGTTCGCTCACCTTTAGATGAAGATGTTTTCTGGCAGCTCATATTCTACCCCTTCACTAGCAGTTCGTGAGGGCAATTAGGTAAGCTTTAAGTTTTCATTATTTGTTCATGCCAAGCTCCCAGATCTACAAATTCCTTTTATTTTGTCCCCAGTGTTATGTAACAAAAGATTTTAATACTTTAATACTTTTTTAATACTTTCTCTAGAGTCTATTTTACAATTACTTTTCAATAATTCCAGCCAAATAATAAACCTGTTCTTGTTGAATCTGAGTGCTTTCTCAGACTGTGTCAGCCAGAGTAGCATGGTAGGCCTTTCTCTTCTGTGTTCAGAGCCTTTGTGTGCTTCTTGTTCGATTATGTGCCTCCAGTGTCTGTCCAGCTGTACTGGCTGCATAGAGCAGTGAAACTGAGGTCTATGTCTAAATGATTCCTTTCTTTAGTTTGAGAACATAACCCTGCCACAGGGACCTGTAGAAGACCTTGATAGTAATCAGGACTTTTCATCTCAGACTCATTCTTTTTAGACAGTAAGTCTATTTTGTTGATCAGAATCAATTTAAAAGCAAACCACCACTAATCAGCAACAATTAAACCATCAGTGTATTATCAACATGGTTTTTCTCCTAACTCGGAACATAACATCATACCAGACACAATGAAGAAAATCACCTTTGTCCCATTTGGAAGCAAGACATCTAGTTGGGTAAATTCCGTACAAATGTATAATTTTACTTACAAATTGGAGTCGTTTTTAACCTTTGTGAAACATACAGAAGGACAGCAGTAGTGGCAGGCTATTGATAACTGTAGCCAGGGGAGTAAGAATCATTTCTCCTTTTCATTTGTGCTACCAAATGAAAGCTCATTTCTGGGGAGGGCACTGAGATGCAGTATCTCTGCATTTTAGGGAGAAGGAAGAGAGTATTTGTAGCAAATGAAGATGTGGTCAGGGCTGCCAACAAGGTTGTATCTAAAGCTGTTGAGGTAAAATGTTAATGCTGAGACAGACAAAATGATTGTTTTGTTATGTTAAGCTTGGGTTATGGTATGCCAGTAGTGGAGCTGATGATTCTGGGTTTTAATTAAAAATGGGAAAGGCATTATCTCTGAACTCCATTGTGTTGAATTTCCCCCACAGTCAGATGACATCAGAGTAGGAGATGAACATCCAACCTCCTCTATACAGCTGCCTCTGGAGGCTGTCCTTTCCCTAGGTCTAGTTTCAAGGATCTGACAGGTGGCTTGGTTTGTATTCCATTAGCTTTTTCCAATCCCAGCAGTTTTAAATTTATTTTTTATTTTTAACCATACTGAGAAATACATTCATGTGGAGTACAATAATTCCACTTTTATTTTCCTGCAGAAATAACAATTCTGGCAGGAGTGATTATCATTTAATTCACTTAACTGTGTTGTTTATACAGTGCTATGTAACCTTCTGTTAACTAAACACGTTGTGATTTATAACACTCTTCCCAAATGTGCAGTGAGGTGGTTCTCTATATGTCATGACTATGAACTACAAAGAAAAAGGACATAGTAGCTACACTTCATAGCAGTAGATTCACTTTTAACATGGTCTACTATTTTTCCTCTTGAGGATTTACCAGAGAGAAGCCTCAGAAGTATAATCATAAGCAAAAACAATCTGCTGAGATACCATGTGCAAGGAAAATTGCACGAGTTATTCTGAAAGTAATGCCTCCTATTTATTTGCATGAAAACTAAAGCAGATACAAAGTGTAGAGTAACACTTTCAGAGCAAATTCTCAGCTATAGAACACTCTTTTTCAACACAGTCATTACCATTAGCAATGTAATTTCACCGGCGATGGACAAGAGTCTAATGCTGAGATTGTAAAGATCTGCAACAGTGGTGGTGATCCACTGTTTCACAGCTGTTATGACAGCATCGTTGATAGAAAAGTGTTGCCCATGCAGCCCATCACTCATCATCTCAAACAGTTTCAGATAGTGCCAAACCCAGACTACAGGTGGGTGTGATAGGACTGCCCAACCAAGACTGACAGTATGCTCCATGATCATTAAAAAAATAAGTAGCTTCTGTGCTAAGGATGGCTTATAAATAAGAGGGAAGGACAGAGGTAGAAAGCTGACGTTTCCTCAAATCACACTCTGGCTAGTTGTGGATACCAACTTAATTTTCTACATGCTGACCTGAAGGAGAACTGTATTTTCTCTAGGTTTAGAGTACCTGTATGTAGACTGAGAAAACAAAGGCAATGCAAGGTCATAACCAGATAATTTTACAGAGTATTGTGGTGGAAGGGTTTGCAGATGGAATGATTTTTTTTTTTTTTTTAATAAAGACTTACATTCTGCAATAACTTTTAAGATCACAAGGGAAGTACTGGCATAGCTTAACACAAAGTTCTGATTCAACTCTATTCCTATCACAAAATATTTTTCATTGAAAATTTTTACAGATTGGAGAGCAAATTTCATTAAGAATTTAAACAGAATCCCAGGATGCTTTTTCCATCTTCTTTCAAAATCAAATGTTGAGTAAATGCTGAATGAAAATGTTTGTGTAATGACAAATATTTTTTCTGGTTTTTTTTTTTTTTGTCAAACATTTTTCTTTATTGACCATCTGTGCCTTCAATTGCATCCTCTATCTGTTGCTTGCTGAACGGAGAGAGCATAGTAAGGAAAAACTATATTTCAGAAAGTGATAAAATTGTGTTTGAAAAGAAAAAATTATATATATGAAGCTCTGTGCTTGTACAAAAAAAAACAGGTAACTGTAGGCATAAATACCAGTTTGAATAAATGACTGACAAATTTTCACAGACATTTATGGATTCTTTTGTACGTAATGGAAGTGTCTACAATTTCTAGGTGTTTGCATTATTGCAGAGTCAGGGTGACCTGGAAGATTATCTCAATATATCTATTACAGTGCTCTCCACATCACTAGACCTAAACAAAACACCTTACATCCAAGCATTTCTCACAAAGCACAATCACTTCTTAAGAAAAATGTGAATGACTCCTAAAGAAAGAGAAATTTCCATTGAAAGAGAGAAAATAGGCACAAGAGGATAGCCTTTTAAAAAACTTCAAACAATTCATGCTGAGCATTACTTTAAGTGGAAGAAAGCATTATAAAAGGCATTTGTGCTTTATTTGATAACCTTTCATCCACTGCTTTCCAACACGTAAAATAAATTAGAGAGATGGAAAAGCTGATGAATTGGATAATACTCTTTAGATTTAAGTGTTTTTGATATTGCAGGTTTGATGCTTCTTATGTATGGGTGGTGGTGGTGTTGTTTCCCTTTCTAGCCTTATTAGTTTTGGTCTTAGTCTTTGTTTGTTTGTTTGTTTGTTTGTTTTTTGTTGTTGTTGTTTTTTGTTTTTTTGAGAAGTGTGAGTGAATGATGACAGCATTTCATTGTTCTCAAACAGTTGATAGACTAGCTGTTTTCTCAGTGACCAGGAAACTATATACAGTGCACTGCTGTACAGATGTCTATTTTGCTTTGTTTGTTTGTTTGATGTTTGTCGATTTTAAAAATGTTTTGCATCCTTGCTGAGACACGTGTACCATAGTGGTGAACTCTTGTTGGGTTAACACATAGAAGAAAGAAAGTATACTTTGGAGAAGAATTACAGGTGACACTGTAAGGCAAATCTGAAATTACGTTAACAAATCCATTATAAGAAAAGGCAAGTTCTACTGAATATTCTTTTTGAAATGACTAATCTCATGTTTTAGAATAGGGAACTTTAAGGCTTGGAGATTCACCGAAGAAAGAGAACAGAAGATCAAATGAACTCACATTCCAAAACATGCACACACTTGCCAACAGGAAACACAAAGTTGTGGAATAAGAAAAGCACAGACAGTGATAAATGTCAATATGAACGCTGTCAAATTCAAATATTTGAATTACAGATGGGTTGTATACATTCATGACTTAGTTGGTTAGATCTCAAAACTCCCAACATTGATAACTGTTACTGTGGAAATCATTAATAGAGAAATTTCTAAGGATCTACAAGCCAGTAATAATGTTAATAAATAGTTCTTAAACTCTTTGAAAATGTCTCAAGAGTCTGGCTTTTATTCAAATCAATGATGAATTTAAACTTTTAGGTTCTTCTCCAAGTTTTACTTCAAAGTAATTTCTTCATTATGTGCTTTTCTACTTTCAAAATATGACCTTGTGCAGTTTCTTCTCTGTAAAGTATGTAGTAATAATACTGGTACTGCATGTACTGCTAAGATGATAACATCAGTGTCTTGTCATAGAAAGCTAAAAATAAAAGCTCTTTTCTGTGAAAGGGTCAGTTGCTTATTGTTGAATAAATCAGATAAATCTCAAAGTGGAAAAATGAGTGGCAAAAGTCTTTTAACCAGCTAAACCGTTACCGGCATATTTATCCTCAACACACGTGTTTATATATATGATTTATGTACTTATTTTGGTGGTGGGTTTATGGCTTTTGCCCTGTTTTTTTTATTAATTATTTAAAGACACTTAAAAAATAGTGGTTCAGAAAATTATGCTCTGAACTAATATGGGGATTCCTCCTTCTGCTTACAATATAGGAATGCTCAATATGTTCATTGCATGCAATACTGTAGGCCTTAACTTATGTTATTTTGCAGCGATTGGATTATTTCACAAGTAAGAGTTTGGAGAACTGAATGTCCATTTCGAATTTGTAGTAATCTACGTTCTATTTACTGTAAGAATTTCTACAGTATGCTTTCCCTCTATACTCAGTAATAAATCAAAGCAAAAGTATTCCAAGAAGAAGAGCATTACTTGTTATGAAGTTGTCCTGTCCCTTTCCCCACAGAAAAACCCAAGAAGGTAAAACATTCAACCTTGTTATAACCCAAAAGCAATGATGTACCCAGAGGCAATGTTATAAATTCTTTTTATTGGGAAATACGTACTCTAAAATATTTTGGCTACGTGCAGTGTACACCTGAGACATTCTTTCTATTTAAAGTTTTTAATCACGTGTCGTGATAAATCCAGTTGAGTATGTGCTCAAAGATATTTCACATATTAATGGTACTTCAGCTAAATGATCACCAGCACTTTCATTTAGCAAGTGTGACATACAATACTGAATATCTACCATTTTCTTTTCCTCAGTTAAGCAGGCTCTTATAAAACTTTGATTTCAGTCCACAGACTTCTCTGTTTCTATTATAAGATTCCCTTAAAATAGTGCTATCTTTTCCTCATTCTAATATCATCAAAAACTCTATAACATTGCTTATGTGGTGTTTTTTGTATATTTGTTTGTTTGTTTGTTTTTTGTGTGTGTCTCTGTGTAATTGTTTTGCTTTTAACAGAAACTCTCTTAATTCTCTGAATTGTACTTCTGGTGAAAAAATAGCTTATTTCTCTAACCAAAAATGCATGTGGTCATTGTATCATTTTACTAGAGCAAGTTAAAACACACACATATTCAAAACCTGATTTCAGTAGGTTTTAATGTTTCTAATCTTTTATTTGGATATTTCATTACACATATGACACTTCTCTTTTCTATATTTGCTCATGCTAAACGTAATACACATATGTTGTATGAAAATCTCAGTGAAATTAGAAATCTATCTTAAAACCAAAAGTAATTATTGCTTTTGATAGCGAATCAAACTATTCCCCTCCAAACACACACACACACACTTGCATTTAATAAACTGTAATAATAAGGAAAAAATTCATACTCATTACTATATGGATCTTATTTGTATTTCTTTAAACTTATTCTGAACTTCTAAACTCTTGGAATGTATGTTGCTTTCCATGCTGGCAACGAAATATTCAGTGCCAGTTCGTAATGCTGTCTAGCATATATTTTCTCATATACTTTTTCTACACACATATGCAAATTGCATTGATTTTTATTAAATCTGCTTCGAAATTGATTTTGTTAAATTGGTACAAACATGATTCTCCTGAATTAGAGCAATTTAAGTTAGCTTGTTAGTAAATTAAGCTATATCAATACAATTCACTTATACTGATTTAAGAGAGTTAAATTGATACAATCCCCTAGTGTCTATTTCTTTGAACTATTGGGAAGAAATACAGAGAAATTTATCTCATTTTTGCAAATACTAGTTCCAGAATTATTTCTTCCATGTATAGTGGAAAGTGGTCCTGATAGGACAATGGTTTTAGATAATATATGTAATTTGTAACTTAATAAATCTAGCCTAAAAAAAAAACAAAAACAAAAACAACCATAAGCAGTGATTATCCTAATATCTTCAGTATCATTGCTAAACTTGTATAAAATACTGGAAATTAAGTAAATTCTGGCTTTTTGTCTTAAAATACTATGTAGGGAAACAATTTTATATTAATCAGTAAAACAATTTTCTTTTAAATCCCTTTAATATCTTGTTATTAAAAAATGTTTTTTTTTTTTTAATTGGGAAAATAATTTTTGAACAGAAATAACATAAGATTCAAAACAGCTTATGTGACATTAGTTTCATCTTGGAATTTTGACAATCAAAAGACTTGAATTATACATGTACGCAAAATAGGTGCTCAAAATCTGTATGTCAANTTTTTTCCAGAATAAACTGTTTGTCTGTAGTCTGAAGAAATGTGAGCAGAAATAAAGAAATAACGCGTGCAATGGAAAAATGACATTGGTAAAAATTGCCTGAAAGGCTTTCTGATGATGAAGGGAAAATGAGATTTGCTATCATGAAAAGAAATACCAGATAAGGGTTGCTACTTATTATCCTGTGAGAAAACATCATTGAAAATAAAAGCTGGTGAGGTGGTAGAAATGTTGGCAGTGCAGTGCTTTTTAATGCCTAAGGCAACAACTTCTAACTACGTGCCATTTCAAAAACTAATCTGAAGGACAAACAGACTACCATGATCCTACAGCTTCCTTACAAAATGCTGTTTAAAACAATACAGATAACTTTTGCGGTTGGCAATATAGGTATTAAACAGTCTCAGAGATCTGCAGATGCCAATTTCAAATCGGATCATAAGTCGTATTTGGTAACAGGGAGATTGCTAAGAGGCTTTTGTGCTTGAAACATGAGCTTGCTCCTGATACTGAATTGAATGGCTTCAGGCAGAGGCTTATACTGTCAGGGAAGGCTCCGAATGTGAATATGACTCTCATCTTGTTAAATAGTGGCAATGTTCAGCTAGAACATTTAATTATAAACACTATGTCCTCGAGATATTCATAAATCATATTTTATATCCTTGAGATATTCATAAACTCAGCAAGTTCAACCTGATATTAGAAGGCAATATGTTTAAAATCTAAAATTTGAGAAGTTAAACTTTTCTACCAACCACTGACTGTATTATATTCGGTACTAAAAATTTCATTCATAGTTCTACATGTTAGATATAAGGGAATTGCATGCCTGTCAGTCTAACCTCTGTGGCAGGGAAGGTAATGAGGCAGATCTTGAGAACCACCACACAGAACATACAGGAAAAACAGGTGATCAGGCCCAGTTGGTATGGGCTTAAGAAAGTCAAGTGAGACAGGTTTTTTGAAGAGTGTCTGGAAAGCTGATCAGCAGAAAAGGATCTGGATGTTAGTCTACAGCCATCTGAACATGAGCAGCAGTACGCCCAGGTGCCCAAGAAGGCTGGTGACACGTTAGTTTGTAACAGAAATATAGTGTGGCTGATACGACTAAGGATATGATTGTACACTTGTATACAGTACTAGTGAGTACTGTGTTCAGTTTTTGGCCTCTTGCTTTGGGACGTGTGTTGCTTAAGCATATGCAGAGAAAATAACAGAACTGGTGGAGGGACTAGGAAACAAGACTTGTGGAGAGTAATTGAAGGAACTGAAGTTGTTTAATCTGGAGGAGGCTGAGGGGAGACCTCGTAGCTCTCTACAGCTACTAGAAAGGAGGTTGCAGCAAGGACAGTGACTCTTTACTCAGGTGATAAGTGACAGGACGCAAGGCAGCAGCCTCAAGCTGTGACAGAGGAGGTTTAGATTGAGCATTAAGAAGAATTTATTTGTGGAAAGACTGGTTAGGTGTTGGAACAGGCTGCCCATAGAAGCTTTGGAGTCACTCTCTAAAGAGATAGTAATAAGAGATATTGTGCTTAAGGACATGGGTTAGAGGTATACTTGTGTGAGGTGAATTGTTGGACTTGATGATCTTAAAGGGCTTTTGTATGATTCTCTGAAATGTAAAGAGATTGTGTTTTATATTTTTTAATATCCATATTATTTGAGAGTTTATGGAATTTTCTTCACATGAATAATTTTTTCTATGATTTTTTTTAATAGTGATTCTTGAAATTCAGCTGATTAGCCAATATAACTTCTCTATTCTACAATTATAGTGGCTGAATGTTTTAAGATGGTAGTTTTTTGTTTTCAACCTAATCATTTCTGAATTCACCAACCTGTATGTTTTGTAGAAGTGTCTGACAATGGAGAAGAGCGATGAAGGTTTAGAATGCAAAGGCTGTTAGTATAGGTAGTCTGGAAATCTAGAGAAGTATAGGCCCCTATCAGTCTTTAAGAGTTAGTCTCTGTAACCTTTTAAGGTTTGAGATAGCAATATAGGTGATGTTATTATATAGAAAACAGAATTTGTCTTTTTATCTTGATTCTGATTTCCAGGTAACTCTGCTGTGTAAAGAGATGGTTAAAAGAGAAATATTTCTGAGAATAAAACATAGAGCTACGCTAACATGCCTGTTCAGGCTCTAAAAGATGAAACCTCTCAGTGGATCACTTTATAAAACCTATGCAGTGAAACCCTAAGTGGTACTTATGCAGAAATCTTTTAATGAGATTTCTCTCCATGAATCTTGGGTATATGTTTATATGTAATTAATTTTACATTGAAAAGGAAAAACCACTTTTTCTTTCTAAATTGTTTCTAGAGATGCTTCTACACCATTAATTCAGGAAGCCAGTCTTAGAGAAACAGAACAAAGCTACCCAGTGCTTGTAGAAACTGTGTGTTTCATATTGCTTAATAATACAGTGGTTTCTAAAGGTGCAAAAATCTCTCTTTAAATAAAGGCAGTCAATGTCAGGAAAAAAAATGTAGGTTTTACAGCTATTAAATAGCCTATAGTGAGTGCTATTATGTAATCTTTTAAACCATCCCTTACTGCTAGCTTTTTTTCCCTAGGGGGCATAGATAAATAGGTTACTGTAATGCTCTCATGCAGGAAAAACTTATAATCTCCAGATATAAAGGCAGAAAACTCAGTTTTTATCACTAGAGAAAGAATGGCTGAGAACAATTCACACGTCTGTGAATTGTACAGATGTTCTTCAGAAGTTCCAGATATGTCTGATACTCTAAGTAATTAGTCAAGATACAATGACATCTGCTTTTATAAAGTATGTGTTTTGAAAATCATTTCAAACTACTAATGATCCTGGAACTCTACCAGCTGGACATCATGATGCCTAGGAATATCGGTAGGAAGAAATTTGAACTATTCATTAAGCATTTTCAAAATAAGTAAGCTATGAGCAGTATTTTCATGATGGAATATCAGGTACCATTCTACAACGGATGCATGGAAAGTTTGATGTCCATAAATGTTCAACAAGCATTGATAAATGTCAATGGGTGCCATTTATTCTGCATGGAAGAATCCAATGACAACCCTTTGCTCCATCCACACTCCCATGTCAAAAGCCATTCTGTCAGACTGCCTCTGTTGCCATCTATCACATGGCAATAAAATGTAATGCAGTATTAGTGGAAAGGTTCAACCTCTACTACCATACCATCAACATCTGCTTTTGACAATGTGGGTAGACCTGATAAAATAGGGGGCATTACTTTCGGAGAGATCCCTATATATGTATCTTATAGTAATGTCTATCTATTGATCTTTGAATTACTCCTTTTTATAATGTGTGTCTTGTTATGGTTATGTTGGTTTTATTATTGGTTATAGTAATTAAGGAAAATATTTTTTTTCCATTTTCCCCTTTCTCCCTCTAATATTAATATGTCAGTCTTCATTTATTTTTAGTGTTTTATCCCTTTTAAATTTTGAAGAAGAAAGTGATAGTGAGGGATAATCTACTTCAGTTTTGCAGTGGAGAGTGTGAGTAAATCTTACTCATCTTCAGTGTAAAGTAGAAGCTACCCTTGAGCTGAACAGAATTCATTTTTGAAACCACACAGAAAAATATTGTATTTTTGATGTTGTGAGCCCAGGGGAAATATGGATTCAAACCGTACCAAATCCTTCTTCCAGAAAATGCATTTTTTTAATGAATTTCTCTCCAGTTTAAAAATATTAGAAAATTAAATTTTACCTGTATATTTATACTAACAAACATAATAGTTTCAAGTGCAACATTAAAGCGGCATGTTTCTGAGGTCATAAAGAAAATAAAATAATCTTGCTTAATCTTGCTTAATCTTAGTCATGTTGAGGTTGAAGGTAACACTTTCTGATTCTTTATTTCACATAAATGGTGTAAATCTGCCTGTTTTCATACTTCTCTACTTGATAAACAACTTGACTTATTCCTCCTACACTAACTGATCATATTTCAGGCATTGTTTTTGTTTTACGTGATGTATGTAAGTATTAAATGATGTGTGAAATGAGTAATAATGATTAGGATATTTTATCTTGTATTATATCTACTAGTCTGCTTATTAAGAATAGCATATAAAATTTTAATATTGAAAAGTTTAAGTCTTTCAAATGCAATTTCTAGATTGGTATCTCAAAAGTGTTTTGTGATTGGAAACAATTACAAATGATGTTGGATCATGTATGTCAGTCTCCTCTGAGTTCCGTATAAAGTACTGTTTTTAATTTGCAATGGAAGATTGTTAGGGAAAACTGTCTTGCTTGGTTTTGCTTTTAATTTTGATTTCTTTACTGATGAAGAACAATGCTTCTGTTAATTGTGTTATGCTGCACCACATTTTCTGTGTCTGTGGTTTTAGGTTTCCTGGTGGTGGTTGTTGTTGCTTTTTCTTTGAAACCTTTATTGGAAAATCCCTTCTGTCTGTATTTTTTACTATCCCAATTGTATGGAAAATCCCCAGTGAGCTTCTGGACAAAACTGTCAAGCAGCAGTGGTCCCAAATCTTTCAGTGTTTGTGGCCCTTGGAGACCTGTGGTGCTATCTCTCAGCCGGGACCCAGTGCTTCAGTGATCTTTGGCCTTGGAGCTATTTGACAGATAATCTGTTGCTCTGTTCTCTTTTTTGGAAAATGCTTCTGTGTGTGTTTCTTTTCCAGAGGCACTGCTGAAGCTACCTTTCTGCAGAGTGAGACCTAGCCTTGATCTAGTGCTTGGTAGTGACTTGATCCTTTATCTCTTCCTGTCAAAGACACTCTCCATAACAACAGGGCATATCCACTTTATTTAGATCCACATGGCATTTCTGTAGCTATGAAATATTTTTGCAAGTGGTTCTTGGTTCATAGAACATGAAGTCAGATGCTCTACTGTCGCTTCCTTTTTTTTTTACAGAATCATATAAATCATATGTCCTGCTGAAGGTCTTCTACTGAGAATTTGGAAGTGCAAAATCTGCTGAACAAATGTGTAGAGATGTGTAGATTTAGGAACCATATTTTAGTGGAATTCTGCTAGTGGCTGAGTCTCACAAATGAATTATGCTCTATACTTCACCTAAATTTTGCCTTAGGGGAAAAAAAAACAAAACAAAACAAAACAAAAAAAAAAAACAACAAAAAAACAACAAACTACCACCATCAAAAAGAACCTCTCAAAATTAGTTCCCTCAGACAGAGTCAAAGAGCGAACTAACATGCATGCAGTATGTCTGACAATGGAACTGGGATTTGGAAGACAAGTCAACTTAAAAGCTATTTGATAGTATACATGTAAATAGAGAATACCTTTCTGATGCATAAAAATATGTTATTTGCATTTACCTGCTCTGTTAAGTAGTCCTTTTTTATGGGGAAGAAGATAGAAGCTGACTGTTTGAAATCCCTGAAATATTGTTTGAACTAGATGTAGTTATTTTCCATGTAGTTGAAGATTTAGTGCCTCTCAGATAGTCAATCAAGGACCATGGCTTTTAGATGGAAAACTTAATTACTGTAGAAGCACACTTTGGGCAAATCGTAAAGTTGTACTCAAATTTTAGTCTTCTGAAAAGTCAATTATGATTTTTTTCCTACTGGGAAGCTCTTAAAATCTTTTCAGTAAGTTTATCTCTTTTTCCCTCGGTGACTTATCAAATTTCTATTAAAAACAAGGATCTCTCATTTTTATTCTTATTTCTTAAGACATAACAACTATGAGATGCCTTTGCAAAATAACTAAAAGTAGAATTCAATATAACCAATATACTTAGAGTGGAATTAACTTCTGAATTATTTAATTGTTTTTGTATATGGCTATATATGAAATTTTCATCCCAGTTACTGACTTAAATGGTCTCCAAAGCATAGTTAGTGTTGATTCATTTCTTACTCAAAAAGCAATCTTCCTTTCATAATCTGAAACTGGAAAAAAATTCTACTGAATTTAGAAGCTGACTTTTTTTAAAACTATTTGCTAGAGTTTCAAGGTTGGTTGTTTTCGTTTTCACTCTTATGAATTCAATTTCAGAAGACTGAAGCTCTCCTTGGAGCTATTTAAAAGACCGTCAGATGTCTCTTGTGTTTCTATTAATCCTGCAGTTTATTTTGTAGTGTATGAGTGTTTTGTTTTCCAGATTTTTTTTTTTTGCTTGTTTTTGTTTTTAGTTCTGTGTTGTAAATCAGCTTAGTTCAGAGGGAGCTGTCATGATCTGTGAACNAAATATTCAGTGCCAGTTCGTAATGCTGTCTAGCATATATTTTCTCATATACTTTTTCTACACACATATGCAAATTGCATTGATTTTTATTAAATCTGCTTCGAAATTGATTTTGTTAAATTGGTACAAACATGATTCTCCTGAATTAGAGCAATTTAAGTTAGCTTGTTAGTAAATTAAGCTATATCAATACAATTCACTTATACTGATTTAAGAGAGTTAAATTGATACAATCCCCTAGTGTCTATTTCTTTGAACTATTGGGAAGAAATACAGAGAAATTTATCTCATTTTTGCAAATACTAGTTCCAGAATTATTTCTTCCATGTATAGTGGAAAGTGGTCCTGATAGGACAATGGTTTTAGATAATATATGTAATTTGTAACTTAATAAATCTAGCCTAAAAAAAAAACAAAAACAAAAACAACCATAAGCAGTGATTAACCTAATATCTTCAGTATCATTGCTAAACTTGTATAAAATACTGGAAATTAAGTAAATTCTGGCTTTTTGTCTTAAAATACTATGTAGGGAAACAATTTTATATTAATCAGTAAAACAATTTTCTTTTAAATCCCTTTAATATCTTGTTATTAAAAAATGTTTTTTTTTTTAATTGGGAAAATAATTTTTGAACAGAAATAACATAAGATTCAAAACAGCTTATGTGACATTAGTTTCATCTTGGAATTTTGACAATCAAAAGACTTGAATTATACATGTACGCAAAATAGGTGCTCAAAATCTGTATGTCAAAGGCAGGGCCAGTATTATCACAGCTGAATGCTATATCCATGCATTTTTCAACTCAATTAATTTTAATAAGTTTTAGGTAAATAAATTTGAATTACTTTAATAAAATATTGAGCAGAACTCAAATTTTTGGTCTCTTCTTCTTGTTAAATTTTAAAAAGGAGGAAAATTTTTCATGTATTAGAAAATATAGTCTCTTTTTAATTGTTTTCAACTTCTTGGCTTTACTATTCATTTGATACTTAATAATATTATTCATGGGTTCCTCCATGTTCTGTGCAAGTTATTCATCTCTTGTATATGTATGTCTGTAATTCATACTATTTAAAAAAAAATTAAAAACTGTTAAACTGTTTCCTATTTCTTCTTCCATGTTGATGCCTAGCTATAAAGTTAACAAAGTAAATTACACTTTTAAGTTATTGATGAAAGGAGAAAAGGGGGTGGGGCTAACTATTTTTTAGTGTAGATATCACCACGCAGTTATCAGTTTAGGGCTCTGGGATGGCTCTGCGAAAAATAATACTGTTAGAAATGCAGAGCAGGACCTAAATATCAGTTAAAGAGCTCTATGATCCAGTTAGTCTCGACAAGTTAAAAGAAAGACGAAACATAACTTCATAAAACAGTTTAAAATATTAATAGGTAATTTATTGTTATAGATATTACATAATTATAAATGTAATTGTAATTTACATGTATCATAACATATATATTTTTATATTATTGACTTAACTATCAGAATTACTTTCTGTTAATTTCTACCTACACTTTCTTTCTGATACTCAGCTTTGGACACATGACAAAAATAAATAAATAATGCTCCCCGAAAGAATTCTATAATAAACAGTCCACTTGATACCTCCATTTGGATTAATGGGTACCAGAACCTAAGTCAAGGTAAAATCTTCTGATATGAACTATTTAATATTCATAATATATGATGACATGAGTCATTTATATAAACTAGTAAAGAGGGTAAGACAGTTGATTAAAATTCAGGACTTACTCTGTAAGCTTGGTGTTTGTTAGAAACAAGTACATCTGCATAAAAAGTGAGCTAAGATAAAAGTGAAAGCAAGAAAGGGAACTGCAGAGAAAATAATAATTTCATCACGGAGTGCTTCTCTTTTCTGTTTGGCTGAACCTATCCTCTCTTCCTATTCTTTTCTAAATAGTGCAGGTATTGAGGTGACTGTTTCAAGCATTTCTACAACATGATCCTGTATTATTATCCTTTCTCATGTTTAGATACTGCAGTAGAGCATGACAGTGAATTTCTTTTCAAAGAACTGATGCATTTATTCTCTCTTTACGTGCTAGAATCTGTTAAATAATAATTACTTTTTTCCTTCTAGAGGAATGACTTCCAGCTTATAAACAGAAATAAATGTTCTTTCTCACTGATATGTGGGAAGATGCACCACGAAACTTCATTTTGTGGCAACAATCTGAAAACACACTTTCTGAAATGAATATATTCAAGGGGAGGAATGGAAGCCACTCTGAGATTTTATTTAGTTGGTCTTATGTATAAGTTTCATTAATAGTGCAAGCAAGGTGGAATGATTCTTTGGTTAATTACCTGCAGTTTTCAGAAGAAAAAGCATTCATTTTCTTTCAACTTGAGTATAGAATGTTTTGCCAAGGCTCCAACATTGTTGTACGTACCTGGCCAATTCTGACAGCTTAGAATTTCTGATTTGTGTTTGTTGATTGAACATTAAACAGAGTTGGTTGTGAGCCCTACATCTTGAGGTAACTATTAGTTTCTTTTGTGTCCTTAAAGGAGTACTAGTCTGTGCTACAGATATTAGAATTGTTTTGTTTATCCAATTTTTATACTGATACCATTGTCCGAAGTTATGTGAGATGCTACTGTAGCAAGCATGATGATTATGAGATAGGGACTCAGGAGACCTGTTTTGAGAGTCTGCTAGCCTCTGTTTAAATTCTGTTTAACAGTAGTTGCAGAAAGCAGAAGGAATGGTAAGGAGGAAAATTTTGTTTTGGTATCCATATGCACAGAGGATTGAGAAAATGACAAACAGAAAAACTATTGAAATATTTTTTTCTTTCTCTTCCAGTAGGCATTTTGAATGTGACAAGCCTATGTGCTAAGACTGTTGTCTTAACCAGTAGTATTTGTGCCTGTGGTTGAATGGTGACAGCCTTCATCTGCAAATTGCAGTAAAATGAGTCCTTTTCTGTACAAGATGAAGATAAGTGTGAAGCTGGCTGGATTAACTCCTTATTTATTCATAAATATTTATTGCAGTGTACTTCAAGACTCAGAATCTCATCATCCTGTTATTCTGTCTGAAACATTCAAAGTTTGGTGACTATTCCATGCTGCAAGCTTAATTCTAGTGGAGCTTGAGTATATTCTTTGTCCTTTTTTATTCTGTCTTAGAAATAGCCTGAAGGCTCAGCAGTGCTTTTAAGGCCTGGTTGGTAGTTTAATCACCCACTAATTTCAAGGGGTAGATCCTCAGATCAGAGCATAGATCTAGGTTTACTTCTCAGGTGGGGTGTTACTTTTGATAGTAGAAATATTTTTCTCTTCTCTTACTCAACTACCTGTTGAGTAAGTTAGAGACACTGGAAGGGGAAAACAACAGCCAGGCCTGAATCACTTACACTAGGCAATGATGCAGCAAATTAAAGCAGCTCTGCTCTCAGCTTAAGACTTCTGGATACTCTAAGTCTCTTATAGCTATTAAGAGGATAAGCCTCGAATGCAGCTTAAAATCTCATTTTGAAAGCGTGTTCTTGTGATGTATACTTTCAGTACAACTTCTCCCATTGTTAGCGGATCTTCCCCAAGCATGATATTTTCACAGCACAATTGTATAAACATTCCCTCCAAGTAACTTTAAAGAATGTATGAATATAGTTGAGTCACTATGATTCTATTTATTCATTTATTCTAGAAATGAATATTAGAAAATAAATTTCAGTATCATCACTGAACATGTATTCAATTAGTATTCATTCTATTTTCCTTAGAATATCCTCACGTTTTCCACCAGCTTGTTGGAATCATATGATGTATCACTCAATTATTGCTATGAATTAACGATCATTAAGAACATGAAGATGAGAAATTGAAATCTAAATAATTTACTATACTGTACCAAAGCAGTGGTTTTTGCGGCTACTGTGGCCCATGCATAAAAATTGTTTCAAAGTTTGCAATGAGAGAGGTAGGGAATCTTGGGCTGGAGGTGGAAAGAAAGAATAATTAGACTGTCTTGGCACACTTACATGTAGAGCTGAAATAGATAGATGTGTTCTTATTTATTTTTGAACACAGAGAACCTTCATTCAATTAAAAAAAGAAAGAAATCTATTATCTTGTATTTGCACTGAGTTCAGAGTGTGGTTGGGAGCAGTTGTTGGGAAATGGCTGATGTTCTAGGTTAATATACTGTCTACATCTCTTTCTGTACACATTTGTAATGTGGTTGGAGATGTTTGCCTAAGCCAGTTGAGTTGCACTTTGATGCAGTCAAGTAAGATGCTGGATAAATAGACAGAAATCAAGTGAGTTTTTAATGTTCAGTTTCCAAAGAACCTCACCAATTTTGTTCACACATCATCAAGTCTTTAGTTGTTATATAGCAAGTCCATCTCCTCTACTGCTGAGCTATCTCACACTTCTGACAAGATACAGTTTTTTGGAAGGGGTAATGATATTAAGTGCACTGTGCCACATGTGTGATGGGGTAATTGATTCAGACTACGGTGGCTCCAGGCAGGGAAGTCCATTTCCTTTTGTGAATTGAGAACCTACGCTGGCCATTATGCAAATAAAAACATAAAAGCTTAAGCTCCCTGCAGATCTTAGTTCACAGAAGTAGTTTATTAAGGAGTACATCTGTCTGACTTCCTTCATCATCCACAAAGCGCTACCTAGTTGTCTTCTGCTGGGTTTATGTTCGCAGTCTCTGGGAACACAGCTGCCTGCTGGCACTTGCTGTTGCTAGAGCAGCAGGAGTTTCTGAGAGGGGATTTTGACAAGCCTAATTGCTAGAACTGTTGAGGCTGCCTGCTGCCTGAGATGGTCACAATATCCCTAGGCTATTTTTTTGGCTTAAAATTTTTTTTTTTTTGCTTCCTCCATTTTTAAAGAGAGAGCCTCCTTTCCCTGAACGACTAATTGAGTCTGTAATTTACAATTCAGTTGTATATATCTCTTCTACATATAGTTTTAAAATAAAATTATGTATGAGCTTTAATAGAAAATTAGCAATTTAGAGATCAAAAGCCCTTATGCCAAATTTGACATCCTACCTTGTAACTGCTAAGATAAGTGGAGTGGGAGCTGCTTGTAGGCAAGGAAGAGATACTGATTTTTTTTAATCTTTTATCACACCATCTGCAGATAGCAGTATGCAAGAAAAATGCCTTGTCAGATAAGCCTAAAACTTATTTAGCAGATTAGAATCTTTTCCAAAATAGCATATGTTAAATGCCAAACATGTCTGGATGGTTATGAGCAAAAAGTAATACCAGGCTAATGTGATAAGATAAAATAAACAGAACCATTTTTCAGGTTGTGCTCAGAAGAAACATGGGCCAAAGCATCTCAAGTACAGGTAATTTAGGCTATTACTTTCTCTTTGGGATTTGTAGTATCAATGAAATGTTATATTTCTTCTTTCTTTTGGCCTCCTGAGTTAAATGCCTGTTTTATCCTATTATGTGATAGGCCAGCTAGAGTAGCACTGTAGGATGGAAGGAGAATGGGTAGATGAGTTTTACCCAAGGTTTCAAATCTTCCCCCCCCCCCAGTAAAGTACTGAAAAAGCTAAATTCATAATGCTAAAATAACTGTGGTAGGGGAGAACACTCTAGCCTTTCCTGGGCAATTTCCCTGCTGGTGTGTCCGGAGTGGGAGTTGGTGTATGCTGCTATTTATTAAGCTATTTGGTGATCTTTGGAAGACCCTTTCAACCACTTATCCTCTGCTGGTGGATTCCCTGTTCCTCCCTGCTAGTTCCTGTGACAGCATCAGTAGTGAGGGCATGGTTCTGCACAGCAAATAGCAGGAGTTATAGTTGGGTGGTACGGAAACCTGTGCAATGGCATGATGGTGAGATACTGTTGTAATACTAGACCTCAGAAATCCCTATATGTTGGTAGTGGAAGCTAAAGCATTGTGATAAGGTTGTTGAGAGGAATACTTAAGAATTTATTTTTTTTCTTCCATTCTTCCCAAGCCAGCCTTACAGTACGGTACTGAGCAAGATAGACTAAAGATTCAGTTACTTACCAGTCAAGAAAAAAGCTGACAACCTCGGAGGAAAAATTTAATCCTTCTTCAGATACAGTGCATAGGCGACCATGTCCTGCAATGGATTAAACACTGTTGGTGCTAGTTGGCCTGGGTCCAACCGCACCTACTGGGGGAGTTGTTTCAGACCCTCATGCTGTCAATGATGGAGAGCTTGCTTCTAGTCACCAGCTTGATTTATTCAGAGCTTGTTCTTCTGCCAGCCTCTTTGTTTAGCTGAATTATCTCTTTCTCTCTAGTTTTTGCATCCTGATTTATTTGCAGAGAATGATTCTATTTCTTCCTTGGCCTTTTGTGTTGTTAATCACGCCAAGTTCCTTTAATTTTTTATTGGCCTACTTGCTATCATCTGCACCTCAGTCAGTATAAATTCAGGGAAGATTAACATGTGACAGAAGTATACACCGCATTCCAAAAGGGATTTTCCACCTAACAGTCAAACAGTTTGGGTTGACAGTCCACCATAGGAGGGCTGCTCTGAAAGTAATGCATCCTATTTTATAATTTTGGCTCATGACTTCAGAGGCAGATGTTGGTGGTATGGAAGTAGAGATTTAACCTTCCTGCCATTATTATGTTATATTTTGTTGCTGTGCGACAGATGGTAGTAGAGAGGTAGTCTGATAAAATGGATTTTGACATGGAACTGAATTCATTCATGCAGAAAACACTGCAACCACTGACATTCATTGATGCTTGTTGAATGTTTATGGAGACCAAAGGGTGGATGTGAGCACAGTGTGGAGGTGGGTGGTGCATTTTAGCAGCAGTGAAAACGGTAGTTCACTTCTGGAGGTGCTATGTTGAAAAACAGTGCTTTGTAGCTGACAATTTGCTCTACGAGACAGTGTCACTGTGGTCTTTGTATGTGTTGTCATTTCCATGGAAATAAATAGGAAGCATTACTTTCAGAGCTAACCACGTTGAAGTTGATACAGGATGTAATTGAACTGAAAAATGTGTTCTACAGTGAAGAATATCAAGCAGTTATGAAATGGATATTAAGTATTTAATAAATATATTTTTATTAAATGGTAGCAAGAAAACTCTAAGTAAACAGACTACTGTTACTTAATTTTTAAATAATAACTGCACCAATGGTAATTTACTCTTTTCTTCAGGGGAGGAAACTGCTAGGTCAGCTACTTGCTTTTTCTCACCCGTAATAATTGGCACTCACTGTTCAAAATTTTTCAAGTCTTGATGGGTGGTAAGACTTCATTTGAGATGAGATGGTGTATTGATCTCACCTAGCTCTGATTTTGCTGCTTCTCATGCTGCTAGTTTCTCTGCTTGACGTTCTGTGATTCTCATTGCTCTGCTTCTCGTCTACATATCTGTGCTTCATACAACTATTCCCTCTGCTCACTGCTCCCACTAACTGTGTGCCATATCTCTTTTGCTAGCTGTGCTTCATAGTGCTTTACTTGCGATTTTCTCATCTCATCTCTTTCTTCACTGTGTTAGCTGTTCTAGCCAATTTCAGCAGCTTTGCCAGCATGGTGAACTGACCCCAGTCAGCAATTACACACCTACTAGCCACTCACTCCCTCATAGATAAAAACAGTCTAATGAGTGAAAGGCAAAACAGAAGACAAAAAGAAAACCCAATCGATGCAAAAGCAATCATACATCACCAGCAGACCAATCCCTAGCTACTCTCTGAGAAAGAACTACTTTGGAAAATCTGCCCACCTGGTTTTATTGCTGATCCTCTTACCAAACCCCAGCCTCCTCTCTGGGGATAGAATGAGAAGCACAGAAGACCATGATTCTGTACAAGACTGTTTGGAAATAGCTAAAAGTTTTGTGTATTAACTTTGTTCTTACCAGAAGTCTAAAACACATCACTACTCAGGCTACTATGAAAAAAACTGGCTCCATCACAACATGCCTAGTATAGCTAATAACTTTTGTTTTTGTTTTAGAAGAGAAAACATAGCACAGAAGAACAAGTAAGGTATATAATCATGTTTGATAACTACTGTATTTCCTACTTTTCAGGAAGCTCTTAAGCTAAAAGCAAAGCATTTCCTTTTCAAAAATATCTTGTTTCTTTACCCTTTTCTCGATCCTCTCTACCTTGCAACTCTGGACACTGAAACCATTTATTCAAGACAGGTACCTGAATAGTATTTTACTATAAACACTAAACTCTTCTACTCTCTAATTAAATGGCTTTCAAACATAATACATTTGGCACTCCAAACAACTGTGCCTTAGGCTGATTTATTGGTCTGTTCCATTTGCCTTCAATTTGCTTTCTCATAAATAGGTCCCTTCATTTCTCATCATTCTCTACTCAACAGATGAGGGGAGGTGTGAAATTTTCTTGTTTCAATGCCCAACTGCTAGCCCAGGCAAGTCCAACCAACAGGCCACATGCTGCCTAGCCCAGCCTGTCCAACAGCCAGGCCCCTGCCCTGCACCATCATGGCAGCAGCTCTTCTTCACAAAGCGGCCTGAGCTGGGCTCCAGCCCATACCTGAGTGCACACCAATTGCTCACCAACAACCAAACAGCAGTGTCCTATTAACACTGTTTTGGCTGAAACCAGGACAAGGAGAAGGTACAATGCTAACTCAAATTATGGCAAATAATTACATGCATTTTGATGCGTTGACTAAACACAGTCCTGTGAACAGCAAAAAATAAGCTTCCATATGTTCTGTTTTGATAAAGGAGTTTGAGAGTATATTTCAAGATTTCTGCAAAAAAAATCAATTTTTTGGTATATTTGCGATTCTGTTTTCAGTTGACATAAATTAACCCAAGAATTTTCAAATGGAATATATAGAGTTGCAATAAGATAATCAAATTTTTCTTTGAGTTGAATATGTCTCTTTGTCAGACTTTTGTAAGACCTCTGTTACCAGAGAAGAAGATCCCAGACTTCACCATAATGTCTCATCCATGTCATTGCTTTTTGACAGTATGCATATTCGTGAACAATTATTTTCAAGTATGAAGCACAAGAAGAGTAAAATTTCATCAAAAGTCTCTTGATGAACGGCTTGAGAACTCACTAAGAACTGCAATCACTTCAATTGAACCAGACATTGATACACAAACTTCACAAAAACTAGGTCAAATGTTCCACTAGTTTTGTGTTTTTGTTACCCTCTTTTTGCCATATCATCTGATATGGAAGTACATATGAAGGAAAGGTGTGTCATTTAATTCCTCCTTGTAGAAAAAATGAGACTCGTTGACATTCATTAATACTTGGTGAATGTTGATGGAGACCAAACAGTGGGCATGAGCACAGTGAGGCTGTGGGTAGTGCATTTCAGCAGTGCATTTCAGTCACCTCCGTTGGTGCAGATTTTTAAAAGCATGGCACATAGCTCTTGTTCATTGCTGGCAAAAATGTATAGCTAATAGTTGTAACTATGTTCACTAGAATCATAAAATCATAGAATGGCTTAGGTTGAAAGGTATCTCAAAGATCGTCTAGTTCCAAACCCCCTGCTGTGGGCTGGGTGATGAATTTTGTTGAAAAACAGTGTTTCACAGCTGAGAATCTTCTCTATTAAACAGTATTACTGTGTTCTTTGTATTGGTCGTAGTTTCCATGGAAATATATAGCAGTCTTTGCTGAAATTAAAGGATTGATCAAGCTCTCTTTTGAAGTTATGGGGCTGAAAAATCTTTAAATGAGGACCTTCTTTAAGTCAGTGTTTGCCACATGAACTTATATTCTTCACCCAAAGGCAGTTGGATAAGATAAGTATTACTGAACATGTCCTCTAATTAAAGCGATTCAGGAGATGAGTTTTCCTGCCAGGAGCTTTCTGGTGGACTTCATAGTAGTTACATCTGGCACAAAGCTTGAAATATGTTCATACTCTTCCAGAAAAAAAAAAAAAAAAAAAAGTGGTTGGAGGACAGCGTGGTAACTGAATGAGGAGCAGAAAGGATTTTTGAGGTAACTGATCTAAGCAGTTATTTTTGTTTTAATTTCTTCACCAGTATCATCTATAGGCATTTTGAACCGTTATTTGATGTGGATTTTATAAATGAATATTTGTTACATTTTATACTAACCATTTTTAAGTTACAGATGGTTTAGGTAACTGAATACCTCTGTGTAGGTACAGCATATGTATAAATGAAAGGCTCAAGTTAGAACTTTGAGTTTAGATCACCTGTGTGTGTTATGAGAAAACTTATCTGTATAAATAAAAGCATACATGTAGGAAAGCTCTCACAGAAGTAGTGAATAGAGATTAAGCAGTAAATGCAAGTAGTTTGCATTGAGATTATTTGATCCTTTGAAGAAAATGCAAAACTAAAATTTCTTTTTGCTATTAACAATTATAATTCCTGTGGATAAGGTTTTGCTATATGCCTACAATATCCTGGACTTGGAGGGCTGTCCATATTATGCTAATCAGATTGTCCTCGTTTCATGCATATCTGCCATTTGCTTATTTTTGTCATCACAAGCACTTGGAAATACATTCCAAACCTTCATTTCAAACATGTTTTGTATTTAATGTAACCAATTGAAATAAAGTAATATCTAAACTACTGTCTTGAGTTCTCCCTTATTATTCTACTACCCCCCTCTCCTCCCTGCACAGTTTGGAGATTTTGCAGCTCAGAAGTATGAAATATCCATACAAAATTTATTCTATGTAATTAAGAATATGTGGAATGCTAAAAATACACTAAAATCATATTAACATGTAGGAAGTCATTGTACCTTTTGAATGCCTCTCCACAACTATAGACTTTGGTATAATGTTCCACCTACATGTGTTGCTAATAAATATATATTCAGAGAGAGGAACAAATGCACAGTGATTTATGAGTCACTGGTAGAAGTAAAATCCAACACCTTTATAGTAATATATGTCTTGTTTTGCTTCATGGGAAATAGCTATTTTACATATTAATTATTTTCATTTATAAAGTTAANGGGTGACCTGGAAGATTATCTCAATATATCTATTACAGTGCTCTCCACATCACTAGACCTAAACAAAACACCTTACATCCAAGCATTTCTCACAAAGCACAATCACTTCTTAAGAAAAATGTGAATGACTCCTAAAGAAAGAGAAATTTCCATTGAAAGAGAGAAAATAGGCACAAGAGGATAGCCTTTTAAAAAACTTCAAACAATTCATGCTGAGCATTACTTTAAGTGGAAGAAAGCATTATAAAAGGCATTTGTGCTTTATTTGATAACCTTTCATCCACTGCTTTCCAACACGTAAAATAAATTAGAGAGATGGAAAAGATGATGAATTGGATAATAATCTTTAGATTTAAGTGTTTTTGATATTGCAGGTTTGATGCTTCTTATGTATGGGTGGTGGTGGTGTTGTTTCCCTTTCTAGCCTTATTAGTTTTGGTCTTAGTCTTTGTTTGTTTGTTTGTTTGTTTGTTTTTTGTTGATGTTGTTTTTTGTTTTTTTGAGAAGTGTGAGTGAATGATGACAGCATTTCATTGTTCTCAAACAGTTGATAGACTAGCTGTTTTCTCAGTGACCAGGAAACTATATACAGTGCACTGCTGTACAGATGTCTATTTTACTTTGTTTGTTTGTTTGATGTTTGTCGATTTTAAAAATGTTTTGCATCCTTGCTGAGACACGTGTACCATAGTGGTGAACTCTTGTTGGGTTAACACATAGAAGAAAGAAAGTATACTTTGGAGAAGAATTACAGGTGACACTGTAAGGCAAATCTGAAATTACGTTAACAAATCCATTATAAGAAAAGGCAAGTTCTACTGAATATTCTTTTTGAAATGACTAATCTCATGTTTTAGAATAGGGAACTTTAAGGCTTGGAGATTCACCGAAGAAAGAGAACAGAAGATCAAATGAACTCACATTCCAAAACATGCACACACTTGCCAACAGGAAACACAAAGTTGTGGAATAAGAAAAGCACAGACAGTGATAAATGTCAATATGAACGCTGTCAAATTCAAATATTTGAATTACAGATGGGTTGTATACATTCATGACTTAGTTGGTTAGATCTCAAAACTCCCAACATTGATAACTGTTACTGTGGAAATCATTAATAGAGAAATTTCTAAGGATCTACAAGCCAGTAATAATGTTAATAAATAGTTCTTAAACTCTTTGAAAATGTCTCAAGAGTCTGGCTTTTATTCAAATCAATGATGAATTTAAACTTTTAGGTTCTTCTCCAAGTTTTACTTCAAAGTAATTTCTTCATTATGTGCTTTTCTACTTTCAAAATATGACCTTGTGCAGTTTCTTCTCTGTAAAGTATGTAGTAATAATACTGGTACTGCATGTACTGCTAAGATGATAACATCAGTGTCTTGTCATAGAAAGCTAAAAATAAAAGCTCTTTTCTGTGAAAGGGTCAGTTGCTTATTGTTGAATAAATCAGATAAATCTCAAAGTGGAAAAATGAGTGGCAAAAGTCTTTTAACCAGCTAAACCGTTACCGGCATATTTATCCTCAACACACGTGTTTATATATATGATTTATGTACTTATTTTGGTGGTGGGTTTATGGCTTTTGCCCTGTTTTTTTTATTAATTATTTAAAGACACTTAAAAAATAGTGGTTCAGAAAATTATGCTCTGAACTAATATGGGGATTCCTCCTTCTGCTTACAATATAGGAATGCTCAATATGTTCATTGCATGCAATACTGTAGGCCTTAACTTATGTTATTTTGCAGCGATTGGATTATTTCACAAGTAAGAGTTTGGAGAACTGAATGTCCATTTCGAATTTGTAGTAATCTACGTTCTATTTACTGTAAGAATTTCTACAGTATGCTTTCCCTCTATACTCAGTAATAAATCAAAGCAAAAGTATTCCAAGAAGAAGAGCATTACTTGTTATGAAGTTGTCCTGTCCCTTTCCCCACAGAAAAACCCAAGAAGGTAAAACATTCAACCTTGTTATAACCCAAAAGCAATGATGTACCCAGAGGCAATGTTATAAATTCTTTTTATTGGGAAATAAGTACTCTAAAATATTTTGGCTACGTGCAGTGTACACCTGAGACATTCTTTCTATTTAAAGTTTTTAATCACGTGTCGTGATAAATCCAGTTGAGTATGTGCTCAAAGATATTTCACATATTAATGGTACTTCAGCTAAATGATCACCAGCACTTTCATTTAGCAAGTGTGACATACAATACTGAATATCTACCATTTTCTTTTCCTCAGTTAAGCAGGCTCTTATAAAACTTTAATTTCAGTCCACAGACTTCTCTGTTTCTATTATAAGATTCCCTTAAAATAGTGCTATCTTTTCCTCATTCTAATATCATCAAAAACTCTATAACATTGCTTATGTGGTGTTTTTTGTATATTTGTTTGTTTGTTTGTTTTTTTGTGTGTGTCTCTGTGTAATTGTTTTGCTTTTAACAGAAACTCTCTTAATTCTCTGAATTGTACTTCTGGTGAAAAAATAGCTTATTTCTCTAACCAAAAATGCATGTGGTCATTGTATCATTTTACTAGAGCAAGTTAAAACACACACATATTCAAAACCTGATTTCAGTAGGTTTTAATGTTTCTAATCTTTTATTTGGATATTTCATTACACATATGACACTTCTCTTTTCTATATTTGCTCATGCTAAACGTAATACACATATGTTGTATGAAAATCTCAGTGAAATTAGAAATCTATCTTAAAACCAAAAGTAATTATTGCTTTTGATAGCGAATCAAACTATTCCCCTCCAAACACACACACACACACTTGCATTTAATAAACTGTAATAATAAGGAAAAAATTCATACTCATTACTATATGGATCTTATTAGTATTTCTTTAAACTTATTCTGAACTTCTAAACTCTTGGAATGTATGTTGCTTTCCATGCTGGCAACAAAATATTCAGTGCCAGTTCGTAATGCTGTCTAGCATATATTTTCTCATATACTTTTTCTACACACATATGCAAATTGCATTGATTTTTATTAAATCTGCTTCGAAATTGATTTTGTTAAATTGGTACAAACATGATTCTCCTGAATTAGAGCAATTTAAGTTAGCTTGTTAGTAAATTAAGCTATATAAATACAATTCACTTATACTGATTTAAGAGAGTTAAATTGATACAATCCCCTAGTGTCTATTTCTTTGAACTATTGGGAAGAAATACAGAGAAATTTATCTCATTTTTGCAAATACTAGTTCCAGAATTATTTCTTCCATGTATAGTGGAAAGTGGTCCTGATAGGACAATGGTTTTAGATAATATATGTAATTTGTAACTTAATAAATCTAGCCTAAAAAAAAAACAAAAACAAAAACAACCATAAGCAGTGATTATCCTAATATCTTCAGTATCATTGCTAAACTTGTATAAAATACTGGAAATTAAGTAAATTCTGGCTTTTTGTCTTAAAATACTATGTAGGGAAACAATTTTATATTAATCAGTAAAACAATTTTCTTTTAAATCCCTTTAATATCTTGTTATTAAAAAATGTTTTTTTTTTTTTAATTGGGAAAATAATTTTTGAACAGAAATAACATAAGATTCAAAACAGCTTATGTGACATTAGTTTCATCTTGGAATTTTGACAATCAAAAGACTTGAATTATACATGTACGCAAAATAGGTGCTCAAAATCTGTATGTCAAAGGCAGGGCCAGTATTATCACAGCTGAATGCTATATCCATGCATTTTTCAACTCAATTAATTTTAATAAGTTTTAGGTAAATAAATTTGAATTACTTTAATAAAATATTGAGCAGAACTCAAATTTTTGGTCTCTTCTTCTTGTTAAATTTTAAAAAGGAGGAAAATTTTTCATGTATTAGAAAATATAGTCTCTTTTTAATTGTTTTCAACTTCTTGGCTTTACTATTCATTTGATACTTAATAATATTATTCATGGGTTCCTCCATGTTCTGTGCAAGTTATTCATCTCTTGTATATGTATGTCTGTAATTCATACTATTTAAAAAAAAATTAAAAACTGTTAAACTGTTTCCTATTTCTTCTTCCATGTTGATGCCTAGCTATAAAGTTAACAAAGTAAATTACACTTTTAAGTTATTGATGAAAGGAGAAAAGGGGGTGGGGCTAACTATTTTTTAGTGTAGATATCACCACGCAGTTATCAGTTTAGGGCTCTGGGATGGCTCTGCGAAAAATAATACTGTTAGAAATGCAGAGCAGGACCTAAATATCAGTTAAAGAGCTCTATGATCCAGTTAGTCTCGACAAGTTAAAAGAAAGACGAAACATAACTTCATAAAACAGTTTAAAATATTAATAGGTAATTTATTGTTATAGATATTACATAATTATAAATGTAATTGTAATTTACATGTATCATAACATATATATTTTTATATTATTGACTTAACTATCAGAATTACTTTCTGTTAATTTCTACCTACACTTTCTTTCTGATACTCAGCTTTGGACACATGACAAAAATAAATAAATAATGCTCCCCGAAAGAATTCTATAATAAACAGTCCACTTGATACCTCCATTTGGATTAATGGGTACCAGAACCTAAGTCAAGGTAAAATCTTCTGATATGAACTATTTAATATTCATAATATATGATGACATGAGTCATTTATATAAACTTGTNATATTTTATATATTTATATTATTTATATATTTATTATTATTTATTATTTGCCCATAATGTCAAAGATGGATATTGGTGATATGGCAGTGAAGAGGCTAAACCTCATCACCAATATTCTGTTACATTTTGTTGCTGTGTGACAAATGGAAGCAGAGGGGAAGTCTGACAAAAATGGCGTCTGACACAGTGATGCATATGAGGCAAAGGTGTGTCATTGAATTCCTCCATGTGGAAAAAATGACATCCACTGACATTAATCAATGATTACTGAGACCAAAACAGTGCATGTGAATGCTGAAGCAGATGGTGCTATGGTTGTAGTAATGTGAAAGACAAACCATGTTCTACACAGCAATGCATAGTTGTCACATCAAAAGATGAAGAGCAAATTGGCTAATGATGGTGACTATGTTGAAAAATAGTGTTTTGTAGTTGAGAATTTCCTCTATCAAATCATGTAATTATGCTCTTTGTATCTGTTGCAGTTTCCAAGGAAATAAATAGGAGCCATTACTTTCAGAATGACTTATGTAAGTTAAAATACAATAAGTAAACCACTCCCTCACAGGTTTAACCCAGACTGTGACTAAGAAGTAGTTACTCCAATTCTCTATTACTCTGTAGGGTAATAGATACAAATTATGCTGTCCTGTGCCCTAATTTATCAGTCCAGTAAAATGACCGGCATTCTTCAGAATGTCTGTGACAGGATTTCTTTGATTCCAACAATGTCTGGGGGCAAGCCCATAGTTACAGAAATCCATCTAGAAATCATTCATTTGTGGTGATTGGTCTTTATATATGAACTCTATGCAAACACAATAGCAAGTAGAATGTTTTAAAGTGTGAGGGTCTTCTATGTTTAGAAGACTTCATGTATTTGTGTGTATTTGTACATATAAGGTTTTGTAAACAATAAACATTACAACCTAATAGGCTGCAAACAAGGCAGATTTTCTTGAAGTCCAGGTGTGGGGAATTGTATGTTCTGAGAATCAAGGAAAAGTCAGGATCCATTACTACAAAAAATGCTGATTATCTTTGTCGCAAAGGCAACCAGTGGACTTTTTATTTATTTAGTTAGTTAGTTATTGGTATCTTAAATATATCAGTTACACTTCTTTACTTCTTCTATGAGTGAACGGTAATCAACTTTTCATCAAGTGGCTTTCCAGTGTACCAGAAAAAAAATATTCGTACAGCTTATTTCCTTTCTTAATCTATGAGTTAGATGCAATAATTTTAAGAGCTTTTATCTTTTGCCCTGTCGCTAGTGCCCTGAGCTGAATTCTGAATTACGTCTTAGCACTTAAAGTGTGTGGTTCTCTTCTCTTTGCTCATCTTTTTAATTCTCTGTGCCCATGAAAGCACAACTATGGAAATGTTTCCTTTGTGCTTACCTGAGAGTCATTCAGGTATTTCCCCTCCTCTTGAGGAGTCAGTCTGAAAACTTGTGGCACATTTGTTCACTGAAACAAAATGTAGTTCACTGCAAATGACCTGGACACGTTTATATAGTCATCTACTCTCCTGTTCAGGTACAATTCCAATTACTCTTCTACTAGATCACATTATCTTTCTGAGCAGACTTGGTATTTAATTTATAATGTTGTACCTTGGTAAACCAGCCAGCATTGCAGCAAATTGCACTATCCAAGAATGAAAACATTTACAGGGCCCTTATCCTCTACATTAAATGCTGATACTTTTTATACTTGTATGACAAAATTTTGAGTAATCTTTGCTTCATTGGCAGCTGGCTAGAGAAGTAAATCTGCTGTCTTCTGTATTCTTCGGAAGAGCGAAGGAGTCACAACAAATACTCTTTCAAAATGTCTCCTTTCTCTGAGTAACTAGATGGCTGCTTCTATTTTTCCTCCTCATATTGGAAACAAGATAATGCACGCAGCTCAGGTGGAGGTTCTCCCAGCACTGTTTCTTATCTTGGGCAGGTGGTTCAAGTCATGCCTGGGGGAAATCGTAAGCACAAGGCAAGCACAGAAGGATGTTTCCACTGAAATTGAATTCAGCATATAGGAAACTATATGATGTGGGCACTTTCTGAGCAGGTGTTTTCTCAAACAAAGAAATATCTTTGTAGTATCTTGGTATGACAGACATGATGCTGCTTGTTATTTCTGAGAAGAGTAAACTTCTGGTAATATCTACCAAAAAAAATCAGCCTTCCAACTACAACTTCTTTTAGCAGGAAAAATGGCATCAGAAGTTTTGGGGACTTTAATTTCTTTAAATTTTGTTTCAACTTTCCAGTTTTTCTGCTGCTCTGATTGTGTTTATGTATTTATTTATTTATTTATTGAATATATGCATTCTATACGTAACCTGCTTGATTACACTCATGCTTTTCTATCCCAGGCCATCTTTTATGTCTTGCTTTCAGTCACTGTGCGATGAACGTCATGAGGTTCAAGTAATTCAAATGCAAGGTTTTGCACTTTTGTCTCAGCAATCCCCACTGTCAGTACATGCTGAAAGACAAAAGAAAGAGAGCACAGCCCTGCTGCAAAGATCTTGGGAGTACTGGTGGATGAGAAGCTGGATGTGAGCCAGCAACGTGCTCTCACAGCCCAGAAAGTCAACCATATCCTGGGCTGTATCAAAAGAAACATGACCAGCAGGTCGAGGGAGCTGATCCTGCCCCTCTGCTCTGCGCTGGTGGGACTTCACCTGGAATAATGCATCCAAGTATGGAGCTCTTGAACAGGAGAGACATGAACCTGTTGCAGCACTTCCAGAGGAGGGCCACTAAAATGATCCAAAGGATGGAATACCTCTCCTGTGAGGACAGGCTGAGAGAGCTGGGTCTGTTCAGACTGAAGAAGAGAAGGCTCCAGGGAAACCTGCAAGTTACCTTTCAGTATCTAAAGGGGAGGCTATGAGAAAGAGAGAGACTCTTTCCCAGGTCTACTGTGATAATACAAGGGGAAATTATTTCAAACTAAAAGGCGGCAGATTTATATTGGAAGGGAGAAGTTTTTTATGGTAAGTGGTGAGGCACTGGAACAGATTGCTGACAAAGGTGGTGGATATCGTGTCCCTGGAGAGAGTCAAGGTCAGGCTTGAGGGGGCTCTGAGTAACTGGAGCTGGCTGTAGGTATCCTGTTGACTACAGAGGAATTGAACCAGGTGGGCTTTTAAGATCCCTTCCAACTCAAACGATTCTGTGAAATAAAAAAATAAAAAATATTTTTTGTCCCTAAGATACTCACAGTTTGAATTAATCTTTTCTAAATTCCTCCCTTTTGTTGGTTTTATGCATTTCTAACTCATCTTTGCCTAATTTAGATTTTAAAATCTTCAAGGAAAGGGCTTTGACCTTTTACAATCTTTCAAGAATCATGCAATGTTAATGAGTTTTATAAATATTTAATAATAATAATAGTAATAGGCACAGAGATGTATTTTTTAATAATAGAAAGTTCTACAGCTTTCAGAATTTTCTGTGATATCACTGCTTTAAATATTGACACTCAGGATCAAAGTTTCAGGATCAATACCTAAATATATGTTAGGTATTGATTATACTATGCAATGTGTTCACAAAGACTCCTAAATCTATGTAGTTGCTGCCTACATAAATCTTGCTGAAACCTCTGTAGACAAGTGGGCTTATATGTGTATTGCAGGAGCCTGCAAATCAGGCGTATAAATAACTGTCTGCCCAGGAGTTTCTTTGCAAAATTGCAGATACAGAAATGGAGGTCTAGATTAGCCTGGCACACTGCAGTAGAGCTGTAAACAAGGGACTCACACAGCTGCTCTCTGAAGTAGGCAGAAATCTTACACCTATCAGACTGCACATTGTGTACTCACCACGTCAGACTAAACCAATTTATTGACAAGTTTAATATGACTCAACTGACACAGCATTTTACATCCCACCAACTAACTAATTTGAGGGAACTGGGATGCATCACCTGTTCCTTCACCTTCCCTGAAATCAAGGGATCCAGATAACAAAGACTTCAGCTTCCCACTTTCCTTCCAGTGTAGGTAGTAACAGCTGAGGGAGCCACGTAGTAACTAAGTCCTAACATTCAAAGTTCTGATGTTTCTGCTTTTAAATTAAATTCCTGGTTTTTGGGTTATTGGCTTCCAACCAGCTCACAGAATAGTTGGGTTTGTTATCATGTGAGCAAGATGATAAAAACTAAATTTCTGTTTTGTTTTATCTTTTTTTTTGTTTGTTTTTGTTGTTGTTACTGTTAGAAAAGTTCAGAGTGTTTTTTACATCCACTTTCATGAAAAATCAGATTTAAGCAGCTGGAAGCACATACAGGCGGTGCTAACAGAGATTTAAAATGCAGCAAAGACTGTAAAAGTGAAAAGGACATGCTGTGCAGACGTGTAAAGATTATTTAAAGAAGATATTTTAGCTGTCTCACAGAAAGTAGTACTTAACATTTGCAGGTGCACTGGCAGTCAGATCTTATGCTGATTGTCTGCTGCAAACACCACTGTCATTAGCAGTAATAACGCACTGTTTCTAGTCTATAGCTCAGGCTTTTCAGTTTTGTAGGTGATTTTGAGCTATGTTTCATAATAGCATGTGAAACAGGTTTTTGTGCGTTGGCTTCTTTGCTCTCGCAGAGCCTGTTGACACTTTCTTTTTTTCTCTTGAGTGTGCTATCACTTAGGTATACTCCTGATTATATGCACATAGCTAATTTATTTTCATCTGAGGAGATTCTGCCTATTGGATGTCTCTTCATCTCTATTTCTGTTGCAAGAGCCCTTCCTTGTTAAGTAGCACAGAGTAGAAATAGCATCTTTTTGCATTTTTGATGTGTTTTCGTAGGTTTTTCATCAATTTTAAGCATATAAAGCTTTTAAATAATAATTCATTTATATAATTAAAATGGTATGTATGTGTTTTTATAAGTGCACAAAAAATACATATATACGTTTCTATGTGGATTTACTGTTGTCCTAAGTGCTGTTTCTGTGGGCGTCATTAAAGGTTATTATCAGTGTCAGGCATTTGTTTAAAGTATCCCATTCTGTGAAGCTGTCGGTAAAATAATAAAGTATTTTTCTTGTCCTTGCTTAAATGTCCTAAACTCAACTAATTCAGTATTATGTTTCAATGCTAATAAAGTACCTTGCATATTTGCTTTCTGCTACTGTCATAAGCCTTTTAGGGTGCGGCTTTTACTACATGTCTAAAAATCACTAGTGCTAGCCTCCTTCCTTTTCATGTTTGTTCATTAGCTACCATGGTTTATAGTTTAGATTTCTCTGTTAGTCCGGAGTATTCTTTTCATAGTTCTCCTTGCACTGTCTGTATAAATCACTGTGCCATTCCATTTTGCAGTTCCCTATCCGAAAATGAAATCCTGACCCCAGGGAAATCAATGGCAAAGTCCATCAACTTCACTAAGCGCAGAATTTCATCCAACCAGATCTCTATCCTTCGGTTTCTCAGTTTGACACAATATATCCTTACATCAGGAATTCAGAATGGAACATTTGTTTTCTGCTCTTTGCTATCCGATTCTATCAAATCTTGCATAGAAGATGGATCAAATTGTATTGTATGGCTGACATCAAGGCAAATTACAGATATTTCCAGAAAGAGAAGCCAGTGCAGATGACTCATTTTCATGCTAACCAAGGCCTTAATGTCACTGGAAATCATCAGAATAAATGCCACTAGAGCTGAGCTAGCAAACAAAAGTTCATTTGCTAATTGTTTTAGTCTTGTTACAGTGTCAAGACTCTATTGTAAGTACATTGTCTTCTCTCTTCTTGTTGTTGGTACTTTAGACAGCTACTGAGAAAGATAAAGTCAGGATCTGAACATGGTTCAATTTTTTTTTTTTTTTGTCACATTTTATCAATAAAAGGTATTACTGTCTTTTCTCTGTGTGTGCTCTGAAAGCTCTTGAGGCATGTGCCATATTGTGAAGTGATCAGATGGCAGCAAAGTTACTTCTTCTAAAGGGCAGGGTTTTTTTGAGTAGATGTTTTTGCAGTAAAATGCACTAGCTTCTAGAGAAAAGGATCAATATATCCTTGATTAGTAGTAGTCATCTCTAGTTTGAGAAGATTTTTTCATAGAGAGGCAGCTTGTTTCAGTGATGCTTACTATTTGGAACAAGATGTTGCTGGTATAAACAAGAACTGAGACAAGAGCGGCAGAGTTTAGCTCATAGTTACTATTTACTATTAAGAAAAACAAGACTTTCATTTGCAGGTTTTTTGGGGGGGAGGGAAGGAAGGATGATTTTTCAATACCCTATAGTGCTTTGTGATTATATTTCCTGTAATGTATTTATCAATTTGGAGATAAGTTTCCATAAGTTTCTTGTGTGATTTTAACCAAGTATTGCACTTCATGTTGTTTTCCTCTAATTTCATTTACTACATAACATAAACAAAAATAATTTTAAAAGGATTTTTCTATCAGCTCTTCCAGGCTTCATAAAGACACCAGAACTTCACTGCTTCTTTATTACTGCTATCATTACAGTTCGTCCTTTTTTAGAATTGACAAGGATATGTTATATCACTGGCCTTAATTAGATGTTCTTTGTATTTTATTGAATGAGTTCAAGTATTCTTATAAAGAAGGTATACTTTTATGAATTGTAACTGCAGTCTGAAAGTTATTCTACCTATAGGGTCTCTTGGTTTTAAATTGAAGGACTAGTGAATATATATAGTTCCTGCATATCTAAGTTTGTGTCTGTATCTACCTATCTATTCATGTGTTTTGTTTGTGTTTTGCTTCCTATAGTCCAGGACACCTGTACTAGCCACCTGCACTTTGCAGGCAACTAATAACTTAAAGTGATTCTCTGCTGAAGATTTAATTACCTGTACTTAGTTGCTGTTTCTCAAACTGTTTCAAGATGTAATTAGTTGAAACTTAAATCACATTGGAGTGATTGTATGTGTGTATGCTTGCAGGGAGATTAAACATGAAGTGACATAGTGATTAGTAAACGGGTATGACCTTTATCTAGCTCAGTAGTTGTTCAAAATAGCTATGGCAGAAATGTGAGATGAGTTATAATTTACTCTGATAATATTTGCTTCATATACAGACATCTGTTATTCTGCTGCATCCATTAAAATGTTTATTTTCTTCAATTTTCTCTAGTTTACAATATTGGTTAATTTTCCACAGGAAACATCTTTGATAGAATTGCTTAAAAATAGACATTCAAATGTATTCCTATTTTAGTATCTCAGGATAAAGTCCAAATACTGTGAGAGAATTGTACCACTTTTGGATAGAAAAATGAAGTAAGCATCTGTTGGCTCGCAGTGAGAGACCTGATTTTCTGTATCTATAAAATGATTAGAAGAAATTTATCAAACAACCACTGAGAATGGAAGGAACTGCTAGAAATCATGTAGTTCAACCCATTTCTTAAAAGTTTCTTGTCAGTTTTGAATATCTTCAGAGGGGAAGTCTTCACCTTTGCCTTACTGCTGTGCTTGGCCACTTCACAGTGGTGGGGGAAAAAAAAAGATAAAGAAAACAGCTGTTTGTTTGTTATGATTGTTTTATTATTATTATTATTTATGCTTAGGTGGGACTTCTCGTACTGCAATTTGTACCCAGTGCTTTTTCTCCTGATAGGCACCACTGAGAAGATTCTGGCTTCATCATCTTTATTCATTCCATTAGGTACTTACACACTGAATGGCACCTCACTTACCATAAATTTATCTGGTTTTTACTTTCTCAGTTTGTGAGACAGTGGTGAAAGCTTTGCTAAAATCAAGTTTAAAAACTTTCATTGCTCTCTCCAATTCCACCGACCTGGTTCTCTTGTCGTAGAAAGTTATCAGGTTGATTAACAGTGATTTCCCCTTCATAAATCCGTGCTGATTACTCATAATAATTTTCCTAACCTTAATACTGGAAACCACTTCTACTTGTTCCATCACCTTTACAGGGATGCAGATGAGGCTGACTGCCCTGTGGTTCCCTGGCTTATTTTTTTGCCCTGCCTAGAGAGACCAGAGACATTCTCATAGGTCTTCCTCCTCATCCTCAGAAATCTCCTCCAGTTGCTGTGACCTTTTCAAGATAACTGAGTGGCATTGCATTGATATTAGCGAGCTCCCTGAGCACTCACAGTTCATCCCATCAGATGCTATGGCTCTGTGTATGTCCAGGTTGTTAACCGTTCCCTAGAGAGATCCTGTTCTCTGACTGTAAGTCTTTCTTGCTGTAGAATTTCCCATAGGTCTCAGGAGCCTGAGGTACTCTCAGATGGGTACTCTCAAATCACTTTTTCTTTTTCTATTTTTTTTTTCCTTTTTTTCCTTTTTTCTTTTCCATTTTTCCTTTTGCCCTTTATCTCTGCATCCACTTTTATATTTAGTCTGTTTGGATGCTGTCTTTGGCCAAAACATTTCTCCCATCTATCCATACTATTCCCATAGCTAAACTCTTAGGCAGACTTTTAACATGTATTTAGAGTTAATCTGGAAGAAGGAAGTTCAAAGGGTTTTTCTATGAGAACCTTCTGCATATTTAGTTGGTTGTGCCATTAAAAATCACAGCATAGTCCATTGGGCTGCCCATCTACCAAATAAACATCTTTGTGTTTTCTTGTCACATTGTACCTACTTTTTTACACGGTGCCTCCTACCCCATGGGCCTTACAGAGTAAAACACAATCATTCTCCTTGCTTGCATGGAGAGCATCAGAACATGCCAAGTTTTGTGTGTACATAATCATGAGCAGTGTGCTGGTTAGTTTGAATCACTTTGACAGTCAGAGACGTTCACAGCTGTTGTGATTACTGTTAGAGCTCTTGGAACTCAAACACAACCTGGGAATTATTTTTCATTGCAACTTGCTGGACCAAAAGAGCTAGATTGATTATGAAGGTCTGTAAGGTTTGGGTTTTTCCCCTCTTAACATGTTATACAAAGACAGCACTAGGATTTCACAAGTTATTTCAGAATACATTGTCCTGTAAGTTGAGGTATTTGAGGTGTTGCTGAAGTCTGACTTCCATTAAAGTGAGATAGTTTCAGAGCATTTCTGATTGAAAGACTTTTCCAGAGAATGGGTAATATATTTCCCCATTTCCTGATGGTCTTAATAGAACATAACTGGAAAACTAGGTCCCTTAAGCCCACAAAAACTGATAATTGTGGTTACAATATTCTTTTTCTAATAGAAACTGTAGCTAATCCTCAAAAGGAGGATTTAACAATACTAAGTATGAGATTTAATTCTGCATATTCTTTTTCTTCATAGACAAATTTATCTGATTCTTGCTTACATCCAAACTGAAATGGAAATCTATTTTTGCAGATGTTTTAGTACATCCATTTATTACAAGTTAATAAAACAAATTTATTGCTATGGAAATTAGATGCATTTTTTAGCAAGCTGAAGTACAGAGCTAATTTAAAATAATCTAATAAAAATAACTAAGAAGTGGAGACTTTAGTTAATATACTCAGTAGGAATACCCATGTGTTTCTTACTAGCCTGCAGACTCCTCAGTATGAGGTGGCTAACTTGATAGTGCAGGTGTTGTGAATTGTGTTTGTCATGCTGTGCTTCTTTGGGAATTGAACTGTTCACTCATGTTGCTGAACCAACAGAGATGGATTTTTCTCATTAACTGAATCCCAATAAGGTAATAATTATAGACTTCTTTTAAACGGATCTCTGTATTTGATGTGTATTATTCATTCCACTAAAGAAAAGCCTTTGGCTAATCATATTTTAATGACCTACAGGACTCTAAGGGAAATATAATTAATATTCAGAAAATCTTCTGTATTTTCTTATGCAGTATGCAGTTTAATTAAAGGGAGCAGACTGAAAAATAAAATACTAAAATTGGTTAAACATGAAATATGTTTGTTTTCAGTTGAAATCTCTTGGTGGAGAATGAGTTATTCCAATAAAAAGTAGGTGTTTATGAAAAAAATTAATGGAGGCCTAGTCATTAAAACACTTTAGCTTCTGAAAATCATTTCATTTCTTACTTTTTTTTTATTATTTTTTCATTAGTTTCAGCATATTTAAATTGAAGGATTAGAAAAAGTCATTTTAATTTTCATTCAGTTTGCAAAGAATCAGTCTGAGTTTAATAAAGAATGTTTTATTTCACTTGACTATTTCTTGGGTTTGTACGAAATACTCTTACTATATCTTATATACTCTTCATATACAACTACAGAGTAGCCTTTTCTTGTTGCAGTACTGTGGGTTTCTACTACTGTTTTGCAACACATCACACTTGACCATATAATATAATAGAAAGACCCAGCCCGTGGTCTTTTGAATGAATTGTGTCTGTGGTTGGAAGTTAGCAGCCCCATTATGTTGTACCTGAGATAATTAACCGTGAGTGGCAGTTAAACTTTCCTGCAGATGAAGGAAGGGGAAAGCACAGATAGAACAAAACAGAGGGAGGACGACTAGACCACAGTCCCCTGAGGCAACTGCTCAGCTTCTGAGTGTAATTTTTGATTCCACACTCCAGAGAGCATACAAAAGACAATAACCTAAGTCTTCTCAGAGCAAGTAAGTTTCACTTCAGACATTTTCAGGCAGTAAACTCAGAACATATTGAAATAATGGGAGACTGACCAGTCATGGCATACAACTGCAAGCATTGTCCACGTTTCAGATACACAGTGCAAATATAACAGTGCTGCAAATATTTCCTCTGTCTTGACATCATGCAAAATCTATGAGTGAGAAAATTTTTCTTTCACCTAACCTTCAAGATCAATCAACGACTATTAGAAACATGTACTGGCTTCTCATTGTACATACAGTTGAAATATTTTATTATCTTACTAGTTTATATCTCCTAAAATTACTCATGGGTATTATATATTCAAGCAATGAGTTGCTCATTCAGGTCTGGGAAGTGCAAAATATAGTGTACTCCCCTTCTTCCTTACCTTTGACTTTGTTTTATGATGACTACATCTTTATACGTGGCATAGGTGCTATTAGAGCTACACATTCTGAGGATTTCATTTCTGAAGAATATAAATGGGCTTGTCTCATCTGACATTTCAAACTATTCTATGGAGCTATACTACCCTCAGCTAGCCCTCAGTGTCATATAATCTATCTCAGGTAAATAGTTGCATGTATAGTCTCTTTAGCGAATTCGTCAGTTCTCAGCTAGTTAAACCTGTTTAGTTCTCTAAAGAACATGAGAAGAATTTAGGGAGGTAGGTAATAGTTGTGTTACTGCATGCTTCGGAAATCATGTTTAGGCATCTGTAGAAGTAACTAAATTACCTGTTTTGAATTATTCTTTGTGTGAGTGCACGTGCCCTTGTGTGAAACCCTTTCTCAGTCAGAAGAACAACGCTGGATTTATTTATTTTAAAAGGAAAAGAAAAAAAAAAAAAGAAGGGGAAAGGAAAGGGAAAAGGAAGAAGAAAAGAAGTTTGCTTTCAACTGGTTTTCTCTTTTTTTTTTCTTCCCCTCACTTTATTTGTTTTACTTCTTTCCACTGTCTTAATTGCTGTAATTCATGTTCACATATGGAAGAAAGGAGTCAGGATTTCTAATGTCTTAATATCTTCTAGAACTTTCTTTTTTTTATCTCTGCTCTTGCCTAAAATTTCCACAAAGATTACATTCGATGTTAAAATGAAGGATCTCAGAATAATTTTTTATACCTATTCCTTCTTTTCACAACGAAAGCCATTCACTTTAGCCTTCTTTTTTCCATCCAATTTCAAGAACATTAAGAATTGGATTATGCCATCTGAATGCCATGAAAATATGTCACACAGGAATTGTGATGCAGTATATTTTAGATTTCATATTTATACTTTCTTCGCATACTTTCCAAATGGTAAGAGAATATGTGCATATATGTAGATGAAGAACACAACTGAAATGATTTTCAGGTTTTCATTTGTAAGACTGGTAAACCAAAAAACATGCCAAATTAATCTGTATAATTTTACACATTTTATGTATTTTTGCAGTATTTCAAATATGTAGTGTCAATATAATGACAATATACTGTTTTTTAAAAATATTTAAGTAGGTGCCTTCAAATGAGAAATGTGATTTGCTGCTGACTGTGTTAGAAACTTTCTTTTCCCTTTCTTCTGTATAGTATTTGGATTGTGAATGATTTATATCATGTTTGTTTCTCATTATTATTTCTGTTTAAACCTTTGATCGTATTTTCTGTCCCTGCGATTTATTAACCAAGAAGAAAGTGTGACTAGACTTGATTGACAAAATTATGCAAGTCCATTGCCCTTCAAAGAAAATATTAATCTTGTAGGTGAAAGATTATACAGTGTATATTGATGAAAATAGTTTTTTTTCCCTCTCATGAGGTTTTTAGAAGCAACTTTCTTATCATCATTCATACTGCCATTTGATGAGATAACAGAAAAACTTGGGCAGATGCCCAAGTTTTGTAAGATATCGTAGTCATGTACTTTATAACTTAAAAACAAAACAAACAAAAGTAAATCCAGAAAACCATAATTATATTCAAAATCCTTCCCAGACAACAAATCTGAGAGGGTGCAAATGAAGATTGGAAATATTTATTCATTTGGTTTCTCCTGGTGACAGAAGTATTCCTGAAGGGGAAGAATTAAGAAGCTGTATGCTGAAGGCTTACTGATATTTTTTTGTCTGGATAGATTCAAGTGGGTCACAGAAATGTGAACGGTCTTTCTTTCCTGTTAAGGCCTTACCATAATCACTGATCTGGAGCTTTGCCTGAATGTGGTAATGGTCAGTTGGACCTTTACATGCTACATTAAGGTTTATGCTACGGAAAAATGTTGCACTGAATCATCAGCACATCTCTGTTCCGTAATGCTGTGGGAGGTTGGTCTCTGCAATTATATGGGCAATCTGACCTTGCAGAGGGGAACATCTTTACCTGCACGTGTACAGAAAACCAACATAAGGGAATCAGTTTTAGGAATCAGTGCCTAGTGAAAGACAGTCTGAACCACTACTGTCACATAAATTGAAAAGCTAATTTTGATTTATTTCCAGAAAGGCAGGCTGTCAGTTATAGCAAAACACACACTGTTCCTCTATTACAACACTATGAGAAAACTTTTATTTCAGTATTTTTTTTCTTGTTTACCTAGTTGGCATGTTATGTATATATAACATTCTTAAAGTAAGACTTTAAGTGAGATATGGAGAATTAAACTGTAAAAAAAAAACAAACAAAAGAGAATTCAGGAATTATTACGAAATGATACTAACTGCAGCACAGTACAAAATGATTCAAAACTGAACAGTTGTGAAAGTTTTTAGATCTTTATATTAGTAATTAAACCATAAGTTTAATTCCTCTTCTTTTTGAGCTAATGTCACAAATGATTTTAAAAACAGTGCTCAGAGCATGAAAGAACCAAGAGTGGCAGAATGGGTCTGAAAATTCTCATAAGCATCTAATAAATTATGAACAAAAAAAAAAAAGCAAGAATTTTAGAAATGTTGAGGAGTAAAGAGCTAACATAACCTTTTGGCATCAATTTCAAAAATAAAAAAAGATAAAAAGTACCTGTCACAATATGATGTTTTACACAGCCAGTGGATTAACTGAGCTCACAATAACAGTTTTGTAGGGTTCTGTAAAATGTGCAAGGACATGGAGTCTTAATTTCCTAAATTTCTCCAGTTTATGACAAGTCACTAGTAAGTATATCTGTGATTAATAAACCGTATGTGTAACATCATAGCAATTAGTAGTACAGAAACAAGTATATTTATGTTAATATTACAGCTAACTACAAACGTCACTAGTAAAGTATCAAATATACTACTGATGGATTACTTTTATACATTTCTGTATAAAAATTCTCAAAGTGTTACCAAAGTGAAGCACTTTCAAACCTATTGGAGAAGTGGTGCATGGGGAGGGTCAAACAGACTTCAGAAATGGGTTACTAAAGAAAAATAGTGTCAGAAGAGACCAACCTCCAGAACTGGGCCCAGGGGTGGGACCAAATAAATAACAAATGATATCTCATTTCAAAGGTGATCTATGTCCAGGAGTTTGGAGGTAGACAAGCATCCCTAGCAAAGTTTTAATTTGTTTAGAAAATCCTGTAGGAAGAGGTAAATTTTAGTCAGCTCAGGAACTTCTCAGAGAGAAACTCATTTTGGGTAGGAAACAAGACCTTCTTATATCACAGAGACATAAGAGAGTGTAAGACACCACTCTCAGAGCAGTCAAAAAATGCTGATACTTTCTGTTTTCCACTTGTGAAAACCAATATATGATGTTTGCTATTCTCTCAGAAAAAAAAAAAAAAAAAAAAAATTGTCCTTCCAAAACTATTTTATTTGCTTTCAGCTAAAGCACCCAATAGCATTTGTCATTTGGCTATTTTTCTTCTCAGAGAAAAATTGTTGCCAGTGCAATTCCTTATATTAGCCTTTATCAGTAGTATCAACAGGATATCTCGTGTTCTTAGGACTCAGTTCACTCTTCACTAAGAGGTCAGCAGTGCCTTGTCAAGGATTCTTCTGTATCACAGGCCAGTTTCCCAGACTGGCAGCCCTCTGGCTGGCAGGAATTGTCTTCTGTCAGTGTTTTAGCAGCCATTCTGTGTCAGTAATTTTTCCCATTATAGTCGTGTCACCTTTAAGGCTACTCCCATCAGCACCTCAGTATAATTCTACAAAATATCAGTGGCTGTACATTCCACATGGCACTCAGGGGAGAAAAATGAGCTGGTAGGCTTAGACTGGCAAACTGATTCCAGTCACAATGACCTTTAAATGACTTGGGATCTTTAAGTCAGCAACACAGACATTATTCACTTCAAGTAATGATGACTCATGAAGCTTAATCTTTCTTTTCTTTAACTTTCTAGTGGTAATTGAGAAAGTAAATCACAAATCATCAATTTAAATTGGCAAACTGAGTGATATTTATTGACATCACATACTCTGTTGTATCTTTAGAATAAAGTAGGGCACTAGTGATATAGCCAATTTTGAGTCTTTTTTTTTTTTTTTTTTTTTTTTTGCAAAGCATTAGCCAGTTTTTTTGGGGGGGTTGTTTTTTTTTTATTTATTCTGAATTAAGTAATGAATGAAAAAATTACAGGGAAAGGAAAACAAGAGTTTAAGAGTTTAAGAATGTTTGAGGATTAAATGAATTCATGTTATAGTTCCTTCTGGGTTTTCCTCCATTCTGTGGTCCTTGATTCAAATGAGAATTAGAAATAATATTCTATGAGGATCCCAGAGGAGGAGAATGAGACCTGCCCTTTGGCATAGCTCTGATTTGTAAGTGGCTAAAAGAGAAAGAGAAAATACTAAAAATGTTAAAAGTCTGTTCAGAAAGGAGGATTCCTAGGTAGGAAAGCATCACAAAGTGTTCATTATCATAATTTTATCACCTCTGATCCTGCTGAGAAAGCGTGGATCATAAAGTATAAGTCATAAACTATTATTAATGCTGGGAGAGGATACACTGGACTTCTCTGGAGTACTGACTAGTGAAATTAAGGTATTTGTGAAGTATGTATATGGTTTCAGAGCATAACGCTCTATGAAAGTTGATACTAACCAATTTATAAGGGCTAGCTAGTTTAAGGACAGTGCATTTATAGAAAGACCAGTGCAGTGAAGTTGCACATTGTGTTGTGAAAGGGAAGAATTCATGCATTCAGGATTCCTTCTTTCAGGTGCACAAGGAAAATATTTGTGATGCCACTTATAGCTATCTTTTTTAAAAAAGATCAGCCACCAGACATGATAATGGGTCTGTTGATATTTTTTTTTCCCTGAGTTTTTTTCCTCAAGTGGTTAGCTCATCCTTCAGGTTGCTCAGTGCCTGACAGAAACAGACATGATCCACAAGGATTCCTGTCAGTACCGATAGGTGTTATCCTTTCTCTACTAATCTATCTGTCAAATAAATGCCCCAGAGTTTATCTAGAATTCATTTTTTATTCTGTTTCAGTGTTGGCTGTAGCAATAAAAAGTTGGGATACAAAAGATTGTTTTTTTTTTCTTTTGTTTTTCTTAATTACTGTTCAACTCTTTTTACTTTTGGAGTAAAAAGAGCAGAGAAGGTGTAAATGTAACTTTTGTGGGCAATTCATAATTTATGGGGCTATAATTTGGACATTGAAAACATGAATTTTGCGCATGCTTCAACTTGTTCCTTTTTGAAAGCTGGGTACGAACTGCACTTTTCACATTGAGAAAACGTTTGGTTTGCTATTCAATAGTGATTGTAGGCAAACAGAATTAACTGTGCCTATCACTATTGCTTTCTAGATAATCAGAAAAAAACATATCTGTTCTTTTTTTTTAAATTTTTTGTCAACCAGAACTACTGAGTGAGCGTTTGGAACCATGTTAAGAATAAATTGAATAGATGATTATGATGATGATTATTATTATTATTAATCCTCTTTTTCACCTCATCTAGGTCAATACATTTTGGATGCTTGTGGTGGTGTTAAGGCAAGAAACAACAGAATTGATAGCTGATACATTTTTTATTAAAAGCAAATGAGGGTTTATTCCTTATATAGACATACTATCTTCATGATAATTGCATTATGACTCCAGGACCTGGGTTTCTGGGAAAATATTAAGAGTCATCCTAAAATTATTGATTTGACAGTATTGTACTGGTGTGAATTGGATTCTAAATCTTGTAGGAATAGTAATAGAAAAGTATAGCAATCCACTGCTCATTCTTAAATATGCCAACAATTAACTTTCTCAATATGTCCCTCCAGAAGATTATTTAGCCTCATATTCTCTCTCCCTTATTCTTCCATTACTGTTCATGAACTTGTAATATAACTCAAAATGTTTTCTTCTGAATTGATGAGCTTTTCAAAAGTTTTCTACCACAGGCAGAAAATTGCTAATAACCCATCTAACCATGGTATACTCTGTTATCACTGAAGAAGATTCTCAGTGCAACTCATCAAATCATAACTGTAGCTGCAGTGAACAGTAGAATTTAGGATTTGTTGAATACAATATTCTTGAAGAATGCAAACTTATATCCTGGTAAATAACTACGCATCATTTCAGCTTTCCTTTTACTAGTATGAAAAATCTAGAAGTCATAATTTTTCTCTAATCAGGTGAGAAGCCCTTCTCCATACCAACCTGCTTTAGATAAACACTGTGTTTTTGACAGACATCTATAAACAATTCTCCATGAGGCATTTTCAGTGCTTTGCAGGTAAGTACATGTAGTTTGCTGTCTCTTAAAACTTAACAGTTTCTGCATCTAAGAAAACTGATTTGTGTTTGTGCTTTTTTTCTCCATTCCCCAACAGTCAAATCATAATGATTACTTGTAGTCGTAGGATCAACTAGTATAGCCTCTCTCATCTTATGACATTCTTGGTGTTAATTTCCAAATGCATGAAATTACAGCTTGCACATTTACATTTAATCTCTTTTCATTTATTTCTTTAATCTACAAGTCATCTAATTACTCCTGAAAGACAAGAATATATTCTTCAGTAGTGATACTGTCGCTGGAATTTCTCACTGCCGTGATTCCATGTAATGTAGTCACTAAGAGAAATAATAAAAGGATTCAGTTCCAAAACAAGATTCCTTTTCTCATAACCTACCTTTCAATGTAACATTTTTTTTCCTAATTGTGTGATTTTTTTTCCTGGTATTCAATTATTTATCCATTTTATAATCCATAAACACCGATTTTCCCTGCATTAAATGATAATTTCCCATGAAGCATTTATATCAAAAGCTCTGCTTAAATTTAGGTGATTAACATGGAGGTATTGCGTTTCTCTGAAAAGAGTGATAACGGTCATACTCGAATGTTTGGTAAAACTATGTTGATTTCCCTCTGTCTAAAACTATCTTTTTCATTTCATTTCTGAGATTTTTCTGTACAGCAGTCAAAGTACTGGACTTGTAGTAGCTTAGATATTTTGTTTGTCCTTTGTCTCCCCATACATACACCTGACAGAGTAGTACGACATTTGCTATTCATTAGTTTGAGATTACTACCTCTACATTGAATGATTAATTGAAAACTTTCCTACTGGAATTCTTTAAATACCTCAGTTTATGGATTGCCTTGCCATTCAATTTTATGAAAGTAAACTCAATTTTACATATTATGCAGTGTTTTCTATTACCTTATCTTTAAATAACTATTTTTCTGCTATTTTAAATTACTTAGCAAAGTTAAGTTCAACTATGCTTATGGCCATTTATATTTCTGACTTTGATTTATGTAACTCATTCAACCTTTATTCCTATCCTTATAGATATTTTCACTTATTCATTACATTCTGTCTTTTCCGCTTATTTATTTGTCCATGTAGACAGTTCGCTTTCCAATTTTCTCTTTTCTTGAAATACTGCACTTATATTTAAATTTGGTGCCTCTTCCACATTTAGATATTTGTATTCTTCTGTCAGCTTTATTAATTATCTTCTTAGTATGTCATACTAAAATCCAAATCCTGCATTTTGATCTGTTTTTATTTTGGCTGCCATTCTGAAATAACATTAGTCAGCTCAGGATTTCCTGATCAAGTACTGTACTATTTATTCACACCACCTGACTGTTTACTGGAACTGCACAAATGACTAATTGATTTAGAAATTTCCTGCATATTCATCTCCAAGCAGGTCTCAGTTACCTCTGTGGAGTGATACAGGTCAGAAAATAACTGTTAAGAAGGAATTGTCTGGGAAAGTTGCATTGCTTTATAACCTTATGAAAAAAATCTCAATTCCCCATCTCTGATGTAGAAGTATTAATAACTCTTCATGAAATCTTTTTATGATGTGGTTTTTCTTAAGAGCCCTGTAACCTTTCTTAGTATGTAGTACTTTACCACCAACTTTAACCTTAATTCCATCATTTCTTAGCAGTAAAATCCTTTAGGTAGCTACATCACTGTTACAAATGGTCTTGATTCGCATTTCTATTTTACATATAATTTACGATTTCGTATTTTCACAACAATTTCTGAAAGCAGTTGTTTATCAGTGTCTAACTCATATAAGCAAACAGGTGTTTGAGTTGTTTCGTTTTGCCTTCATCTTTACTTTCAGCTGGAGCTTCAGTTAAATTACTGGCTGAAATTTCTTCCAGTTATCCAAATGGAACAGAAGGCTATCCTTTCTCTTAGTGTTTTGTTGTTGTTGTTGTTTTTCTATTTTTTTCTATTATCACATTCTTATTCAAATGATTTCTTTTTTGCTGTAGAGCAATGACTTATTAGTAGTCTTCCAAAATCTTCCCTTTCCCCCACTTGTGACCCCACAAAGATATGATTTCTTCTAAATTCCTTTAGCGTTCAGGCTTCATTTGTCATCTCTGTCCCACTCCATCATCAAAATTTCATCTGAGAAACAACACAGTGTTCTATTACCTCCTCTGTTTTTCTGTGATACTTTCTATGAGGCTTATCAGATACTAGTTCCTGTAGCTTACACTGTCCACTTCAAGGTAATGTATTTATAGTTTTATTGTCTCTGACATAATTGTTATTATCTTTCTTACTGTTATTACCACAATGCTCCTCACCAATACTAAACTACAAGAATAAAATTCAGCCCTTCCATCTCCCTTCTCTCCTCACCCCTCACAAAAAGAGACAGCCCACTTATACAGCTTCTTCTAAGTGCATCTTCTTACTCTCCCCAAAACTGTTGTTGGACTAATAAGCACCTGTCTAAGTTTGCTAAGACTCCTATTAGTCCTCAGCTGTGACCTGGGAGAGGGAACTCTATATAGAGTTCTTTAGCCAATGGATAGCAATGGCTCCTCCATATTCAGGAATTTAGAAATTACAAAAAGTTAAATACTCTGAAAGTAAAATTGTTTACGGGCATTGGATTCATTATTTTGGCCAAAAGTAAGAAGTAAGGATGCATTTTGTGTTGAAGTGCAATCCTATTGATTTTTTAATTGGTTTCTTATTTAACAGATTAGCTCTATCATCTTTTGGCATCTTCATCTAGTGCATAAAAGAAACTGCTCCAAAAATGAGACACAACTTTTCTGACTATCAATTATGACTATTCTTTAGTTTTGAATTATATCAGAAAGGGAAAACAATATTTTTAGTTACATATGATGGACAATGGTTAGTGTTTTTAATGAACTTGTGAGTATATGGCTGTACTTTTATGTAGTTTATGGCTGTATTTTCTCTGTAATGATGACACCTAGTTTCATTGGACCCTTCTGGAAGTACAGAGGGAAGATCACAGCACAACTCAGATTTTGAATTTTCAGATCTTTAAACTTCTGCTTGTACAATGTTCACGCTTGGCAAAATCCCATAATTAAAAAAAAAATGTTTCCCTTCTTTCACCAGCAGAAAGCGTTTCTTACTTGTGACACTGAAGAGTCAACTTAAAATTTTCTGAATAGCTTTCACTGGCCTGTGTTATAGTAATTGGTGAATTGGCAGCAGCCTTTTATGTCTGGTGACTGAATATAAGCTATTCAACTTAAGTTGTTTTTTGCTTTTGTTTTTGTTTTTTTATTCACCAGAAGGAGGTCCAAAATAAAGTGTGAATCTGTGTTGGAGAAGTGCTGCTCGAAGTATAGCACAGATATGTTAATATATGAAATTATAACAATCTGTAACTTTGTTGAATAGCAAATTTCAGCAGATATAGCATCTGGTTTTGATTTAGATAGGAGTTTGAAAGCATTTTTAATGTTCGCCCTGATTCTACCAAACAACTTTTAAAATCTGGTAGGATTTTGAGACATCTACTAAAGTAAGGCCCATTTTTATTTCTTAGAATCATGAAAGAGTGGCCCAACCTTCCTTTGCCCAGTCTATCTTTAGAAGGACTTAGACAAAATGTCAGATACTGTTCAATGTGTCATTAAAAATAAATAAAAGAAATTATCCAGTATTTGTATTGTAAAATACAAATAATTCTGTCCACTAGTTTTTATGTGGTACCCAGTGATGAATCAAAACCAATAATATTAAATAATAATGTTGGAACTGTCTCGCTCCAATTTATAGGAGGGAGATGAGGTTCTTTTAATGTATGTACACCCGACGTGAGATTAAGAAACAACGGTTCAAATGTTGGTCCGACCAGTTTATTACAAATCTTAGTCAGGGAGATGGGAAAGAGGAGGACGGACGCTATTACGAATTAAGGTGATGGGGAAGGGAAGGCGGGCGATAGGAAAGATAGGAAATAGAAGCAAAGAGTCTTTATAGGAACCAAGAGGGAGATAGTCACCACCATGGATCCAGTGAGGTTCGTAGCTCAGTCATTGATCTTCAGTAGCGGTGGGTCGTCAGGCATTGTTGTACTGTTGATGACGACAACTACGATGATGATGATGATGACTTTTCAATGGTAGTACAAACATATTTATAAGTCCAAAGTGGTCGAGTCAGCTTTCTTTGGAGTGACAGCTCAAAACCAAAGTGGTTGAGTCAGCTGTCCTTGGAGTGGCAGCTCCTGGCTCTGGGGTCTCAGATAAGAGGGAGCAGGGATGCCCATCTGCATCCTGTTCTCACAGGACACAATGGTATCATTTCCCAATTTTCCCCATACCAAGCTGGAGCTATTTAGTCACAGGCCAGATCTTCCACCAGTGACCACTCCTCAGCACTCTCTTCCGGAGGCAAACAGCTCTGGAGGAAGGTGTCCACAAAGAGATGTTGATTTTCACACAGTAGCACCCATCATTTGCCTTCTCAATAAATCAGTTAGAGTCTTATCACACCTCAGGAAGCAAGCTTTGAGCCAGAAAAACAAAGAAGGATTCTCACAGGAACTTCTTGTGAAGTTGAAATAATAATGTATAGTATATAATATAAATTTTGTAATTATAAAATACTTTAAGTGCTATGAAATGGAACTACTGAAGTTTTCTCTGGAGATATACCAAACTCGAAATTTTCACAAAATATAGTATATATATTAATAACATATATATATATATATATATTTTTTTTAATTAAGACAGCTACTTGAATAAGTGATTTAGTACTTACCATTTCTAAGGTGTACAACCTCTTGAATATACTTGTAAAAATCCTGTAACCAGGAATTGATTTTTGAATGAGTTACCATAGCTATAGCTTTATTGTTGTGTCAGTAGGAACAGGGTAAAATCCACCCTTACAGTGTTGAACTAATATACCAACTCTCTGTATTGTACCCTTTCACAGGGGGCTATGTAGAACAGATTTTTTACTAAGAAGAAAAAACTGCAATCGAAATAAGATAGCTTTGTTGACCTCCTTGAAACACAGTACCAAAAGAACAGTGGAATTTACATTTTGCAGTATGTTTCTTATTTTGCACTGATATTCTTTTATGTTCAAACACAAAACCTGCTGTTCTGCTAGAAATTTTAACCCTACTGGTTTTGCAATTTCAAGAGAGTTGTCACACTGTTTTGCTTGGTCTTCACATAGTCTTCTATTACTAATAAAATGTCTGTTGGTGAGAAACTTTCTACATTGATCTTTAAGAACATTAATCAGTAAATTGATACTACAAAAGCAGGTAGTGTATTAATTCTGACATCCAAGGGACAGCACTGTGAAAGTGATTACTCAGAGCATTTCCTAATTTAAAGGAAAATTATCTGTGCAGTCTGATTTAACACTTTAGATTCATGAGCTTAAGCAGTAGCTCTTCTACTTTAAAATAACCATAAATGAAACAAACATCAGATCAGTATTTTTCTTTAGAAATCATGCCAGTATTAAGGTTTGAATAGTTTTCATTTTTAGTTTCTGTCTTTAACATTTTGGGTAATTACATATTAACAGTTTGTTTCCTCAGTGAACAGGTACTAAGAAGCAAAATCTTCATAAGAGATTGCACTGATAATGTTTGTGTACCATATATTATACTGCTATTTCCTTCTCTAATCTCTGCCATCTAACCACTGAGTTTCCCATATAGGCTGCAGATATCCTCATGTCTTTATGTTGTTTGATAATGTTTTACTTCCCAAATTTTATTAGGACTGTATTGAAAGTATCATTACACAAGTACAGAAAGAGTGATTAACTCTGTAATTAAGCTGTTCTCTCAGTTCTTTCTTGTCTCGTTCAAATTATTGGAGGAGTTGATTTTATATATATATACCTGGAGTGAAATTAAGGCAGCTAATGAGGCCAAATGCTGTCCAACCAGTTTACTGCAAATTCTAAGCAGCTAAGGAAAGTGGGGAAGATGGGAAAGTTAGCGATAGTAAATAGAGAAATCCTAGTGAATGGGTTATAAAGCTGGGATACTCACCACTGTGGATTCATTGATGTCTCATGAGTCCATAGAGGGCTGCAGGTTGGTCAGCAACGTCTCCTTGACCAGCAAGGGTACAGTTCACTGGTGGAAATATCCATTCTACTCTGGACCTCTTTGAGTTTTTATCCTCTTCACAGTGTCTTTTTGGTTGCCAGGGCAGTGGTTGGTCAGGGGTGTTTGTGTTTGTTTTGTCAGGGGTGATGGCATTACATGCTTTGGTTGTCAGGAGCACTAATGTTTTGTTCATCAGGAGCAACAGTGTGTCCATAGTTCATGGCCCCCCATTAGGTAATCGGTAGTTGATCACACAACTGTCACATGGTGGGCTGCTAGGTATGCACACTGACTATATGGTGGTCCTCTCCTTGGAGACAGCCCCCATAAGACAGCTTGAATGACCAAAAGGAGCAACAGCTGAAAGCAGTTTCTCAAGCAGTAACTGGAACACAGAAAGTTGCATAGAGATATGAAGAATAAATTTTTTACTATGAAGATGACAGAGCACTGGAACAGGCTGTCTATAGAGAGTGTGGAGTCTCCTTCTCTGGAGATATTCAAGACATGCCTGGACCCCTTCCTGTGTAATCTACTGTAGGAAATGTGCTTTAGCGGAGGGGTTGGACTTGATGATCCACGGAGGTCCCTTCCAACCCCTGTAATTCTGTGATGCCTATCTTCTAATAATAATTGAAGTTGCGGCCCCTTGTAATCAAATTACAATTTCAGAAGTATATTTGAACCCATGCCTGCCTTGTCTTCAAACCATCTGGTCTTTCAGTCGTAAAATGCAGTATGTTTCTCTTACCACTGTGATCACAGTAACCACTAACTACAAATGCTTGCTTAGCAGGTTGTGTCTCAGTTGACTGCCTCTGAAAAAACTTTGAGCCAAAAATTGGTCTAGATTCTCACATTACTCCAATCTTATTATTAGCTAGATGGCAATAAAATATTTGTAGTTTCTATTCTGCAACCTGAACCAAAGCTATACTGCTGGCTTTTCTGTAAGCTTCCATTGAGCTGTCTTGACCTGCCTGCCATTAGCCAAAGCTGTAAAGTTACCAAGTATCAAGTAAAGTTAAAATTAGTGATTAAGAAACTCTGCTCCTGCGTACACTAAGTACTTCTGGTTACTTCTGTCTGTATGAATGTGCATGTGCATTCTGAACTTAAGCTGTTTGAATATATGCATTCTAATGTGTGCATAATCTTTTCTAGGGGCCCAGTGCAATGAATTAAAAATTCTGATATTAACACCTACATTATATTTCAACTCTCTTCAGCTGATAATGTTTGAAATGAGATTTTGAGTTTGACTTGTACCTGTTAGACTCTCTGAAGCTATTGATTGGATAACCCCAGGATAGCATCCTATTTAAAATATCAAGAAAAAGTGGATACCCTTGTTATTTCCCCAAAAATATTATTTTTCTGAATGTACTAATAATGCCTAAGAGATCAAGTTTCAAATATGAGTTCTATTTGGTGAATCTTGACCTTTGCAGTGTTGTGTTTTGATTTTATGTTACTATTTTCTACTTATTTTGGGAGGGAGGAGGATAGAGTTACAAGCTGAGATCAAACACAAATTTTCTGGTACTTGGTGTGTGAGACGCAGTTGTTACATCAAATACCCTAATAGAAGATGGAAAGGACTAAATCTATGACATCTGAATTTAAATTTGAGCAAGATTTGCCACTTAGTAGGATTCTCACTGTGATCAAGATATTAGGTTATGTCGCCGCCACCATACATGCAGTAGAAAAGCTTGGTCCTGAATTTTGAGGTAAAATGTAACTCAAATTATTCTGTAACATCCACATTCGTGTAACTGTGCAGTGAAGGACTGAACATATTGTGCAATCATGGGGTACCGTGTCTTTGAGAAGACTAGGAAGTACATGAAAAGAAATGATTTTATAATGAAGAACAGTCTGTATCCAAGAGATAATTAGAATTAAGCATTACTGACCATGTGTTAGTTAAGGAGCCCATTTTAACACTCCTTTCTCTACTAAAATATCTTTTTAATACATCTTGATACTTGACTCAATCTAATTAGTAATGTTATGTCTAACAAATCAAACAGTGATAAAATTTCATTTTTTTAATCAGAACTTAGGATCTGTAATTTTACTTTGTATTTAAGGAAATATTAACCTCTATTTTTCCCTACTTTATTAAATAAAAATTAATTATTTGAAGGTTTGAGGCAATATCAAGTTACACTGAAATATTACCAGATATTTTCTCATGCTGTTTCAGGTCAAAGCAGCTGAAGTAGGAAAGATATTCTAAGAAACTGATTGCTCATGGAATTCAGCAAACTAAAAAATATTCATTCAAAAGTTCATAGCAGTTCACTGATATAAATTGGAAGAATTCCAAAATGGATAAAGGAAGTTCTACACAATTTATTCAGTCACCTTCAATGTTTTGGTTCCACTTCATCATTTATTGCTACCAGTCAACTTTTTATGTTTTAATTAGAACATTTTCATTTGGTCCTTTCTGTCTCAAAATACCCTGAGTATAGCATTGGAGATCTAGATTCTGTTCACTTTTCAAAAAACAAATACATTTTTTTTCCTTGCATCTTGACCTTGTACAGTCTATCTGTAATATAGCTAAAAGATAAGGAGGGAGACAAGTCTGCGCTGAGGATAACTTTCTTGACCACTTATGTGTAAGAATCAGAGATGTGGGAAGACAGAAGTGAACATCAGCACTGTCTTTGTGGAACATTCTATTATATATGCACGAACAGGAAAACATTGGCTGCAAGATAAATTATGATTCAGAGCAATAGAGCCTCCAAGGTGTGTCTGAAATCATAATCTTCAGACACCTAAGCAGGGAGTACAGCCTTGTGTTCAAGCTGAAAAGGACTTAAGCCAGTGTGAAGACTAACATTATTTTAACTGTGTTTTACAGACTGGATCATGGCCACTGCAAGCTGCACGCTGAAGGGGCCAGGTTTCTATCAGTGTTTGTGTCTGAAGATCTAGGTATGTGACTTGATATAAAACAATTATTCAAAATGGAAATTTTATTTTGAAATGTTATTTATGTGTTTCTGTCTCTGAAACAAATCAGTTGTTGGGATATAAATTTCTGATGATCTTGTGTGAAATTCAGTAAAATAAAATCAACTCTAACTCAGAAGTATTTTGAATAAGTGATTTTAGAAGCACTCCAATCTTTCCTGATTGTGATTGCCTATCTGGCTAAAATCAGGTCTGCCAAAAGGTTGTGCCACTAACCAGTAATGAAAACTATGTGTGGCTCTGATAGGGTGAAGAATATTTACCTAGTAAATTTTCAGCTCACCTTGCAGTTCTCAGATACTCTTGTGCTTCAATAAATGGTGTAGCTTTCATTATACTTGAAAGATGGGTATGTTTATATCTATCCATATTATCTGCTTTTCATGAAGAGAAATTTAGACTCAGGAAAATGCCTTAAACTCTTTAGCTATTGTACAAACATTGCCTTACAAAATGCTTGCAGGATTCCAAGAAGTCCATTTTGATTTTGTTTTCTTTCATACTTAGTATGGTGTTAAATCACTGAGCTACTAAAAGTTGACTTTTATAGTCTTCTGGATGTATATTCACAGAGGATGTGATTTTTAGCCTCCTGTAACAAAGGCTGTCTGGTCCTTTGAAATTTCATCTTGCTCTGCAGTTCACTTATTTGACAATTTAGGGCTGTATGTGGCTTAATGTCATCTAGCCCTTCATTAAATTTCGGTTACCTCTGTTGTCAGTATGAATGCAAAAAGAAATGAGACTAGGAGTCAAAACTGCCACAGATTGTATGAAGTCTGCTCCAAAAAAAAAAGTCTCCTACTTTATTATTTTGTCCCATAATGTCATAGAATCATAGAATGGCCTGGGTTGAAAAGGACCTCAAGGACCATCTGGTTTAAACCCCCCTTCTGTAAGCAGGGTCACCAACCACTAGACCAAGCTGTCCAGAGCCACATCCAGGCCTTGAACGCCTTCAGGGATGGGGTATCCACAACCTCATTGGGCAAGCTGTTCCAGTGTGCCATCATCCTCTGTGTGAAAAACTTCCTCCTAATATCTAACCTAAATCTCCCCTGTCTTAGTTTAAAACCATTCCCCCTTGTCCTATCACTATCCACCTATGTAAACAGCCATTCCCTCTCCTGTATATATGCTCCCTTCAAGTACTGGAAGGCTGCAGTGAGGTGTCCCCAGAGCCTTCTCTTCTCCAAGCTAGGAAATCCCAGTTCCCTCAACCTTTCCTCACAGGAGAGGTGCTCCAGCCCTCTGATCATCTTAGTGGCCCTCCTCTGGACCCATTCCAAGAGCTCTGCATCTTTCTTGTGCTGGGGGCCCCAGGTCTGGATGCAGTACTCCAGATGGGGCCTCACAAGAGCTGAGTAGAGGGGGACAGCCACCTCCCTTTCCCTGCTGGCCACCCCTTTTTTTAATGTAGCCCAGAACATGGTTGGCCTTCTGGGCTGCCAGCGCACACTGCTGGCTCATGTCCAGCTTCTCGTCCACCAGGACCCCCAAGTCCTTTTCCACAGGGCTGCTCTCAAGGAATTCTTCCCCAGTCCATATAAATTACCTGTATAAGTTTCCCACAAAACTTTTGTTTATGCAACTTGTTATTCATTCTTCTCCTTATAAATGACTAATTATATTCCCTACATAACTGAATTAATAGTACTTCTGCCCAGAAAGGAGAACTGAAAATTAGGTCCAACCTTTGCCAAAGTCTACCATGCTTCTGTTACATATGCTTATAAAAGTAGAAATGGTGATTTGATTCTAATAGGTCGTCTGATATAATTTGATTAATTTGTGATCTTTTTGAGTTCTTAGATTTAACAATTTCTGGAAGATTAAATGAGAAATAATTAGTATGATTTTTAAATTTAATAATTCATCAGGCAAGATAAGGAATTGCACACTAAAAAGCAGTGTTTTGAGGCAGAAGCCTTTCACTTCTGAATACTGGTGTCCTGAGTGGCATTTCATCATAGGGAAATACAGGCAGAGATTTCAGCCTAGTTCCTGGTAAGACAAAAATTAATCTATCCAAACTGCAACTCTGGCCATTTCTGCTCTATGTCTTCTTGCATATCAACAGTGAGGACCAGAATTAAACTATATAATCCACATTTTATGTTNAGAATTTTAGAAATGTTGAGGAGTAAAGAGCTAACATAACCTTTTGGCATCAATTTCAAAAATAAAAAAAGATAAAAAGTACCTGTCACAATATGATGTTTTACACAGCCAGTGGATTAACTGAGCTCACAATAACAGTTTTGTAGGGTTCTGTAAAATGTGCAAGGACATGGAGTCTTAATTTCCTAAATTTCTCCAGTTTATGACAAGTCACTAGTAAGTATATCTGTGATTAATAAACCGTATGTGTAACATCATAGCAATTAGTAGTACAGAAACAAGTATATTTATGTTAATATTACAGCTAACTACAAACGTCACTAGTAAAGTATCAAATATACTACTGATGGATTACTTTTATACATTTCTATATAAAAATTCTCAAAGTGTTACCAAAGTGAAGCACTTTCAAACCTATTGGAGAAGTGGTGCATGGGGAGGGTCAAACAGACTTCAGAAATGGGTTACTAAAGAAAAATAGTATCAGAAGAGACCAACCTCCAGAACTGGGCCCAGGGGTGGGACCAAATAAATAACAAATGATATCTCATTTCAAAGGTGATCTATGTCCAGGAGTTTGGAGGTAGACAAGCATCCCTAGCAAAGTTTTAATTTGTTTAGAAAATCCTGTAGGAAGAGGTAAATTTTAGTCAGCTCAGGAACTTCTCAGAGAGAAACTCATTTTGGGTAGGAAACAAGACCTTCTTATATCACAGAGACATAAGAGAGTGTAAGACACCACTCTCAGAGCAGTCAAAAAATGCTGATACTTTCTGTTTTCCACTTGTGAAAACCAATATATGATGTTTGCTATTCTCTCAGAAAAAAAAAAAAAAAAATTGTCCTTCCAAAACTATTTTATTTGCTTTCAGCTAAAGCACCCAATAGCATTTGTCATTTGGCTATTTTTCTTCTCAGAGAAAAATTGTTGCCAGTGCAATTCCTTATATTAGCCTTTATCAGTAGTATCAACAGGATATCTCGTGTTCTTAGGACTCAGTTCACTCTTCACTAAGAGGTCAGCAGTGCCTTGTCAAGGATTCTTCTGTATCACAGGCCAGTTTCCCAGACTGGCAGCCCTCTGGCTGGCAGGAATTGTCTTCTGTCAGTGTTTTAGCAGCCATTCTGTGTCAGTAATTTTTCCCATTATAGTCGTGTCACCTTTAAGGCTACTCCCATCAGCACCTCAGTATAATTCTACAAAATATCAGTGGCTGTACATTCCACATGGCACTCAGGGGAGAAAAATGAGCTGGTAGGCTTAGACTGGCAAACTGATTCCAGTCACAATGACCTTTAAATGACTTGGGATCTTTAAGTCAGCAACACAGACATTATTCACTTCAAGTAATGATGACTCATGAAGCTTAATCTTTCTTTTCTTTAACTTTCTAGTGGTAATTGAGAAAGTAAATCACAAATCATCAATTTAAATTGGCAAACTGAGTGATATTTATTGACATCACATACTCTGTTGTATCTTTAGAATAAAGTAGGGCACTAGTGATATAGCCAATTTTGAGTCTTTTTTTTTTTTTTTTTTTTTTTT
>JACDJE010000236.1:804098-861964 GCA_016647715.1 Pavo muticus
AAAAAAAAAAAAAAAAAAAAAGAAAGAAAGAAAGAAAAGTCTTCTGCATTTAAATCCCCAGAGCTATACCTATAAAGTAATTCTGCAATCTGTAAAGAAAGGAACAGTCCCAGGAAATAATCTCTGGATTTCTCTCTTTCTATCCTGACCTTGGCTCTTCCACAGCCCCAGTAAGCATGCCTCTGCCTCATGATGAGCAGGCTGTTGTTACTCATCCTAGAACACTCTTAGGGCATGCCTTTTCAGCATCAACTTGCTGTTTAACTAATCCCACACTGAGGTCACTCAGACATTGGAAGAGGTTTAGTTCACTATCAGCTAGACCTGGAGAGATGACTAATCAATTGATTTTGTAGCAACTGATGAAAATGCCAGTGTTTAATCATAAATGCTGTTAGTAGACTTCAGAGTATGATCTGATCTAAGCAGAGGGAGATCACAGAGCATTTGCTTGGAGCTGCAGCCCACCTTAAAAGTTAAGAATGCCAGGAATATGTTTGCCTCAAGACATTTCTATAAAAACTATCTGAAAGAATAGCAAGAAATAAGAATTTCTTTTTTCTTATGAACTTTGAATCAACAAAGATTTTACTATTAGAAATGAACTGAAACTAAATCTTATCATGTGGTATATCTGAGAAGCTGTTGCAAAAGGGTAGATAATATTTTACAATGGCTACTCTAAAAGTAATGCCTCCTATCTTATTATATTGACTCACAATGTCACAGGCAGATGTTGGTGGTATCACAGTTGAAGTTGAATGTTCCTACTAATATTCTGTTACATTTTGTGGCCATGCAATGGACAGCAGCAGAGGAGTAGTCTGACAAAATGGTGTTTGGAGTGGAAGCTCATATGAAGCAAAGGTGTGTCAGTTCAATCATGTGGAAAAAATTGCATCCATTGACATTCATCAACACTTACTGAACGTTCATGAAGATTGAACAGTGGATGTGAGCTCAGTGAGGTGGTAGGTGGTGTGTTTCAGCAGTAGTAACAGTGGGTCACCTTGGCTGGTGCAGATTTTTACAAGCACAACACGCAAGATTTTGTTCATCACTGATGAAAATCCAAAGCTAATCGTGGTATCCATGCTGAAAAAGTTTTCTGTAGGTGAGCATTTGCTCTACCAAACAGAATTATTGTGCTCTTCGTATCTGCTGTAGTTTCCATTGAAATAAAGAGGAGGCATTACTTTCAGAATCTCTCTCATATCTTTTTGATTATACCACTAATTTTTTACTCACAACGCTGTTTCTGCTACATTTATAAATAAATCATTTACTTATTTGACCATTCATTTAATGAAAAACATAGCTTTGATAAAAATCAAGCACTGCTACAAAACATTAGTGGTTTGCAGCGTTCCAGCAGCCCTTAAATGTGGCGTAGTGGGCTTTTTTTTTTTTTTTTTTTTTTTTTTTTTTTTTTTCCTTTTTAAATTATTCTGTATTAAAGGTTGCACAGAGGAGCTCGGGAGCCTGTTTGACTCTTATTTGAAGTTTTTTCAACTGACATCATAGGAGCAGGATCAGACCTTTCAGATCACCAAACACTTGTAACTAGAAAAGCTCTGAGAAGTATTGTTCTCAGGATAAAAGGAGCAGGGAGAGTCTGTGATATGTTGTGCTGGAATTTCTATTAGACAAGAATGTCAGAGGGCATGAAGTATTAGAGGGAGGAAAGGAAAAAAATATAATGTCAGGTAATACTGTATCTAAAAAGCCAAATACAAAGCCAAATACAGCGTGCACAACATAAGGGCACATTTAAATCATTCTAGAATTTGAATGAATAGTCCTGTTAACCTTCTTTATAAGCTAAACAAATCCTCTCAGAATTCTTCACAAATCTCAGCTACTTTTAAAAATGTCTTTCTTTTGACAACCATATTAACATATGGCTCTGCGTAAAGGAATCACATTGAATACATGCAAAGTAACATTGGGATAGATGTTTTTTAAAAGAGATGAGAGGATCCAGAAGTGTAATCTTCTTCTTGTAATCCTGTATTAATCCATTCTGTACTGCTAAGGCTTTTATTTGAGTGTGAAGCTCACAAAGATTTTGGCAGAACAAAAAAAAAAAAAAAAAAAAAGAAAGAAAGAAAGAAAAGTCTTCTGCATTTAAATCCCCAGAGCTATACCTATAAAGTAATTCTGCAATCTGTAAAGAAAGGAACAGTCCCAGGAAATAATCTCTGGATTTCTCTCTTTCTATCCTGACCTTGGCTCTTCCACAGCCCCAGTAAGCATGCCTCTGCCTCATGATGAGCAGGCTGTTGTTACTCATCCTAGAACACTCTTAGGGCATGCCTTTTCAGCATCAACTTGCTGTTTAACTAATCCCACACTGAGGTCACTCAGACATTGGAAGAGGTTTAGTTCACTATCAGCTAGACCTGGAGAGATGACTAATCAATTGATTTTGTAGCAACTGATGAAAATGCCAGTGTTTAATCATAAATGCTGTTAGTAGACTTCAGAGTATGATCTGATCTAAGCAGAGGGAGATCACAGAGCATTTGCTTGGAGCTGCAGCCCACCTTAAAAGTTAAGAATGCCAGGAATATGTTTGCCTCAAGACATTTCTATAAAAACTATCTGAAAGAATAGCAAGAAATAAGAATTTCTTTTTTCTTATGAACTTTGAATCAACAAAGATTTTACTATTAGAAATGAACTGAAACTAAATCTTATCATGTGGTATATCTGAGAAGCTGTTGCAAAAGGGTAGATAATATTTTACAATGGCTACTCTAAAAGTAATGCCTCCTATCTTATTATATTGACTCACAATGTCACAGGCAGATGTTGGTGGTATCACAGTTGAAGTTGAATGTTCCTACTAATATTCTGTTACATTTTGTGGCCATGCAATGGACAGCAGCAGAGGAGTAGTCTGACAAAATGGTGTTTGGAGTGGAAGCTCATATGAAGCAAAGGTGTGTCAGTTCAATCATGTGGAAAAAATTGCATCCATTGACATTCATCAACACTTACTGAACGTTCATGAAGATTGAACAGTGGATGTGAGCTCAGTGAGGTGGTAGGTGGTGTGTTTCAGCAGTAGTAACAGTGGGTCACCTTGGCTGGTGCAGATTTTTACAAGCACAACACGCAAGATTTTGTTCATCACTGATGAAAATCCAAAGCTAATCGTGGTATCCATGCTGAAAAAGTTTTCTGTAGGTGAGCATTTGCTCTACCAAACAGAATTATTGTGCTCTTCGTATCTGCTGTAGTTTCCATTGAAATAAAGAGGAGGCATTACTTTCAGAATCTCTCTCATATCTTTTTGATTATACCACTAATTTTTTACTCACAACGCTGTTTCTGCTACATTTATAAATAAATCATTTACTTATTTGACCATTCATTTAATGAAAAACATAGCTTTGATAAAATCAAGCACTGCTACAAAACATTAGTGGTTTGCAGCGTTCCAGCAGCCCTTAAATGTGGCGTAGTGGGCTTTTTTTTTTTTTTTTTTTTTTTTATGTTTCCTACTGCTCAGAAATGGGCAATCACAGATTTCCCTAAAGATATTTCTTTATTTATTTATTTTTTTTCTCTTGTGCAGGCAAACAGTTCTTTCTTGTGTGAGAAAATGCACCTCTTAGAATTCTTGGGACATTCCTCTATCTTGACAGGGCAGCCTACTGTCTTGAATTTCGCAGAGGAGCTGTATGCATCCCAAATTTCCTGTGTTCTGTTAACAGATTATCTCTTTTCCCTCTTTTACTGCTATTCTATGCTCCTTCAAGTAGCAGAAGACTGTAAAGATATTTTTCTTGTACTGGGCAGAGTCCTGTTGATTTTTCTGCCTTCACAAGTCATTTTTCCCTCAATCCACTAGGTGATTTTGATTGTCTTGCCAATTGTCTTTACTTTGCTATACCTTGAAATACTTTTGTGATAGCCATGGAACTACACAGTAAATGCCATTAAGTGCTATCAAAATCATCAATTAAAAAGGAGAACACTGCCTTGTGCAGACTTATGATACGTGTCTGTTTGTCTTTTTAACATTCTTTGATGTTGCTGGCAAAGTTTTATGGAAATATTCTCTGTTTGTTGATTATAATGCTGTGCCCAGTGTAATCTCCTGAAGCATCAGGTTTTGATGTTCACTCAAAAGCACTGCTTTGCGTTATTCTCCAGGCTTCACAGATTAAGACTGTAGAAGGTTTCTCAGCTTAAATTTTCTCCTGCAGCTCTGTTCTTCAAATTGCTGAGAGTGGATATTATCCATTCAAGGTTTTGATATTTTCAGGGATTTTTTTTTTTCCTACCATGCATTTCTGGAGTTCAGAGAATATGTGGTGTTTCTACTGTCATCCTTATGCTGCTTGCTCTTCACCAAAAAAAAAAGTTGATCTTTTTCTTGTTTCTGATGTACTTTTCTATGATATTTGCACTTCAGTCTCTTTCCATTCAATATTTCTTATCTTTAGTTTTCTTGTTTTTTGGAATTCAGCTAAGCTTATGAGTTTAGAATTTTAATGAATAATTTGGTCCTACTCTGAACATTATACTTGTATTAATAGGAGTAAGTATTCACATTATTTTCCAGAATCAAGCCAATGCTGGTGTGCAGAATAAAAGTGAGATGAATAGACCAAATCACAAAATTTATGTTAATCTCTGTTGCACCTCATTCATGTAGGCCTCCACTGTATTTTGATTTGTTTCTTTACTTGAAAATCTTAAGTAAGGAAATGAAGATAGGTTCTACGCTAAAATACTTTACATGATTATGGACATCGAGAGCATTTTCTCATTTATCTAAATTTATGAGGTCAGACATGTTCATCTGTATACACGATACATATGTGATTCTTAGTTCAGTAAATCTAGCTTATTTTTAGAACTGTTTTTGTAACTAAATTGTTTTTAAGTAATGAAATAGGATAATTGTAGTAGAAGTTTAATAAAGAATAGAGAAGTAAATATATTTCATTTTCCAGCCTTTCATTAAATATTACTAGATTACATGTCATTTTAAACAGCTCAATTTTTTAACAGAAAAAAATGCAATATCATGAAAAAAAAAAAGTAACGTATTCATAAAAACTTGCTTTCATTCATTTTTTGTTCATCTTCAAGCCAACAATGACTTTATTAAATGAGTGACTTCTCATAAAGGGAGAGAGACAACAGACATTTGAACAGATGGGCTTAATAAAGATCTTGCAGTGTATCTGCCAAAGTGGTTGAACACTGGTACTAAAGCAGGACTAAGATATGACTGAAAATAATGGACTTCCAAATAGTTTGTGTCCTCAGAAAAGAAGTTTTACATTAAAAGACGAAGGTTGTGATGTAAATGCACATAGATCAAAGAAGACACATAATGGAACCTCTCTATGTAATAGGAAAAATCACTTTCTTTCAGAGCAATAAAATTGCGGCGTGTTGCAGTGGGAGAACAGCAAATCCTGTGGCTTGTTTTAATTTTTGTGAATTTGTTTTTTGCTTAATGCCAGTGTTAGCTGAGATATAGTTGCTGTCCTTTGTCTTAAAACACTCAAAAAAAATTAACCAAAACCTTATAATGTCAAAAAAAAAAAAAAAAATTGCTAATGATTTAAATTTTCATAGCTATCTCTCTTGCATGGGGTGGTAAGAAATTATTATCATTCGTTCTCTGCTATAGAATTTTGCCTGCCTGATAGCATATAGAAAAGTGAGCAAATATTTATAGCGTCATGTTTTGAAAGGGAAATAATTTCAAATATGTAGTTACTGACTGTTGAAATTATGTCAGAATAAAGTTCATTTACTTTCAATTTGCCTCAACTTGCTAATAGAATTAAATATAAACTGTCCTGTCACAGATAACCTAGTGAAAGATGAAATTTAGCTTACCTTCACATTTTAAAGTTTTGCATGTATCTAATGTTTATTTTCAGTTCCCACGATCAAGGAATAAGACAAGAAATGTAATGTAGTTTTGGTCTCTGTATTTCAGCGAAGACTGGGAATGATCCACTGTTATGCCTGTCTGCAAAAGTGGGCATGAGAGAAGACCCAGGAAACTACAGACCTGTTTGTCTAACTTCCATCCATGGAAGAATTATGAACAGTTATGTACAATATTGTCCTGGAGGATACTGAAAGTCAGTTAAAGAATAAAGCTACTGTCAGACATAACCAACATGAATCCATCAAGAGAAAGTACTACCTCAGTAACTTGATCTCCTGCTATGAAATGATCACCTGCCTGGTGGATTAAGGGAAGGTGGCAGATGCATTTTTCTAGATTTTGGTAAGGTCTTTGGTATTGTCCCTCATGGCACTCTTCCGGATGAACTGTCCAACTGTGAGATGAACAGATTCATGCTTCACTAGGTGATCTGGCTCAACAGTAGAGCTCAGATAGTTTTAGTGAGTAGAGCTGCATCTGGCTGGTAGACACTCACCAGCAGTGTTCCCGTGGGCTCAATTTTAGAGCTGGTACTGTTCAGTATTTTTATCAATGATCTTGTATGCATGAATGCATGAGGGAAGCACATCCTCAGCCAGTTTACCAATGAATTTGAACTGGAAGATGTAGTTGACTCCGTGGGTGATGTGAGGCCTTGCAGAGGAATCTAGATCCATTGGAGCACTGGGTAATTAACAAGTGCATGAAGTTCATCAAAGGCAAATGCCAGATTCTGCATCTGGGATGGAGTAATGCTGGACACAGGAATAGACTGAGGTTAAGTGTCTGGAGAGCTGCTCAGCAGAAAGGTATTTGGGAGTTCTGGTAGCATGAGGCTCAGAGTGTGTCAGCAATGTGCTCTGGCAGCCAAGAAGGCAAACAGCATTTTGGGGTACATTACACACAACACAACCAGACAGCGAAAAGAACTGATGCTCCCATTATATGTAGTGTTGCTGTGGCCTCACCCTGAATATTGCATACAGCTCTAATCTCTACAATATTAAAAANAAAAAAAAGGATGTTAAATTAATAACCTTGAAAGCATCAAGAGGAGAACAATGAAGATGGTAACTAATTGGAAGGCACCTCCTGTGAGGAGAGGTTGAGGACATTGGACTACCCAGTTTGGAGAAGAGGAGACCAAGAGGTGACGTCATTCCTCCCTGCAGCTCCACAAGGAGGGGAAGCAGAGGGAGGTACTGGGCTCTGCTCCGGATCACCAAAGGTAGGACATTAATGGCACAAATCTGTACTAAGGAAGGATCAAACTGGACATTAGGAAAAACTTCTTTTCTTTTTGAGGATGGTCAAACACTGGAGCAGGCTTCTGGAGAAGTGATTTCTACCCCATGCCTGTCAGTGTTCAAGAGGCATTTGGACAATGTCCTCATTGTTTCATGCTTTAGATTTTGGTTAGACCTGAAGAGGTCAGGCAGTTGGACAAGATGATCTTTGTAGGTCCCTTCCAACTAACTTGTCTATCCTATCCTATTCATATGGAAGAGCTTCTGAGGAGAGTGCTCACTCTTTCCGTTCTGAGAGTTTAGCTGGTTGTAGGAGACAGCTTCACTGAGAAGAGATATTATGAAGGAAAAACTGGAAGATGCCTCACCAGTACCTCTCTTCACCCTTGCTTGGGACACTGAGTAACATCCAAGCTTTCCATGATTGATCCCTGACTGTGGGAGTCTGTGAATCTGTTGGTGCTTCACCTGGGCCTCATATCCTACCTTCATGACCCTAATCTTCATTCCAATGTGCCAACTTCACTTTCTGATTTAACATTGTCACTGGGTGATGGCTGGGCTCTTGACTGCCCCTGGTTACTGTCACTAGACATGATTCTGGATCTGGCTTACTGACTTAGTTTCCTGGCTCCCAGTCAGAGAGTCTGCTGCCTGTCTTGTGATGCTTGTGGCTTCTGGCCCACCATCTCTTGTGAGGCAAACTGCCCTTACTCCATATTTACATTCATGACAGTGCTACAGGAAAGATGAGTTTTCTCTGTTTATTTGAATTGTTTTGGATAAGTCTATGCTCTTTTTTACTGTCACTTAAGCACTGAATCTGTCTACTTGTAGTGATCTTGACACTATATAAGTTAATACTTGTGGATACTCATACGCTCACAATTCCCTACTTCCCACTTACAAATCACTTTCATCCATCATGAAAGTGCCTGTCACCTCACACTAATGATTATTTGATTAGCAGAAAATTGAAATTATCTGGATGAATCATCAGTGGCAATGATTTAGCAATAGATCAATATTAACACCAGACTGAAACTTGAAGGGGACAGAGCATGGGTTCTGCAGAATTAGCCCTTGAAGAATGATCAAAAGAAGAAAAGAGTATCATAGCTACTCTCAGCTTCTTAGTACCTTTATTATAATGAGGCAAGAGCCAACTTAGCTGGTTCAAGAACTGTCACCATGTGGGGATGCTGCATACTTAATTTGACAACAGTCATTAAGAATGAAGCAGCTAGACCAGTTGCCATAGTTCTCCTTGGGGACTTTATTATCTGAACAGCCATGCAAGAAAAAGTGCAATTACAAATGCAGATGTTCTCAAGCTCTTGATTCTTTTGAGTATTCCTGAGTGAAGATATAATGTTGCTTAAAAAGAAGTCAACAAGAGAAAATGTAAATACTTTCCTAAGTAAAGTGTAGAAGAGACAGTTTCATTTCTTTCAAGCCTAAGTTGTACATTTCATCAGCTATTTAAAATAAGTATCTTTGAAAGAGGAGATGTATTAAGAAGAGTGCCTGTCTCCTTTCTCAAGACATATTTTAAATAATTTTTTCTTTGCAGTTAACATCTATGCAATATGTCTTCATAAAAGCTGTTGAAGACATTTATTGAATTCAAGGTTGGGGAAATAATTTATATTCAGTCTGAAAGCTAAAGAGACTATATGTATTTATTTACATAATACAGAAACATAAAAACAAAGCTCAAATTATTTTATAAACAAAAAATGGTGTATAGCTATTAGTAACAGTAAATACAGAACCAAAATAGGCACAGGCACTGGAATAAAAATCATATTCTTGAGTATAGCTGAATGGCATAGCTAAAGGTAGTTCCTGCTGGAATTATGCCTAGAAATGTCTCTTTTTTTATGTCAGAAAGAAAAAAAAAGAAAAATCAATCAATCAATCAAACAAACAAACAAAAAACAACAGCCAAAAACAAAGAATTGCATCCTGTGTGATATAAAACATAGGCAGGCAGGCTTGAAGATTGTTAGCTGAGCAGTAACAGACTGGGACAAAAGCAGTATCCTCAGCAACCTCGAGTGACGTTTGTGAAGACTGCACACAAGTACACCCAAGTCCTAATGGGCCTTGCTGCCAAAGGCAGGAGACTGAACAGGGCAACACAGGACCCTAAGAGAATTTTATGGGGAAAGCAGAGACCTTCCGAAGTATTGCTAGAGTATTGATTGACTAAGAGGGGATGCTTTGAAAGTCAGTTTTATTGAACACAGCAAAGACTAATCTATCATTGGATTTTATTACTTACTGTAGGGATTGTCTGCTAATGCAGTGTTTCAGGACTGAATGGCAGGTGAACTACACAGATTGCTGTTTTTTTTGCTTGCCTTGGAGAGCACAGTTGTGATATAAAGCACCCAAGAAGGTAACAGTACTCAAATCAAGACAGAAAGATTAAAGTGTTAGTTAACATCTCAGATTTCTGCAGGATGAAGTGTAAGGTGAAGAAAAGATAAATATACTTAACTAAGAACAATGAACAGTGGAGTGGAAGTGCCAGTTTAAATCTAGGAGAAAGCAAAGAGGAAAGGAATGCAGCAGCAAGTACTAACGCAATCCTGAACTCCCCTGGGAACCTGTGGGAACACAATGCTGGTCCCTCCCATCCTGTCAGTGATAACTGCACCTTGTCTGTGTAAATGCTGACTCTGATTAACTGTGTTGCAAGGTCTTTATTCCACAATAAATTAATGTGCCATGATACATTAAGTAATAACGTTTAATTAGTAGTAATTAATGCAAGTTAAGTGATTTATAAAATTGGCTTTAAAAAATCTCCCATTATAAATGTTTAGGGGTACACACATCTGTATTTTAAGGACAGCATAAGAAAGAAAATTTTTTTTTTTTTTAAATCCAAAGATTGGTTAATACAAACTGAAGACAGGTATTACCATATTAGTACGTTATCTATGTTATGAGGAAAAACAGAATCAAGTAGGTTAAAAAAAAAAGGTTCAAATACACAGACTTAATTATCTGAAGGGTTTTGCTCTTTTCAACATGCTTTATTCTGGCTTTATAGATGATAGGGCAAAGTGCGAATCTACTAGCTCAATGTGTTTGTTGATTATCTTAAAGAGAACAAAGTACTATGGAAGCTAGTGAAGTTTTTGTTGACCCCAAACTGTTTAACTATATTGTGTTTTGTAAAAGGACTAAGCATAACATATTATAAAGCATCTAACTAGACTTTTATTATTACTGATTGTTTTAGTGTTTACTGGCTACAACAGATAGCAAAGCCACTCATGTTCTGAGAAAATGTGAAAATACTGGTTGAGGAAATGATTGCATAAATGAATGTACGTCATGTAAAAGAAGAATGCATCTACTTCATCTCAAATTTTTTTGATTGTATGTAGGCCTCTCTGAACAAAGCCTGTGTTTTTCAGGAAACAGGTAGGCAGCCTCTAGCTATAAACATTGCTTTGTTATTGTTATGTGCCCGTTTATAGAAAGAAACAAGCTACAAACGAATAACTACACATGCAAAGATAATTTTTTGGTCAGAAGATACTGGTAATTGCTTTAGCTAACCCTGATTTTACACTGAGATTTGTAGAAAGTATTGTCTTATAAAAGCAAAGAAACTGAGAAAGAAATCTAGCTTCTAAGGCTGGAATATGAAGTCATTTGCTTTTTAAGATTATGGGGCCAAAAAGTTTAGGTGCCAGGAAAGGAATTGACCTAATTATAAATGAAGGGAGCAAATAGAATTCTTAATATAAATGTCACATGCTTCATATATATACTTATATATATATACGTATGTATGTATGTATGAATATATATGTATATATGAACCCTTTCAGAAAGGTTACACCTAATGAACACATACAATAGCTTAGCTAGCAACAAAGTCATTAGTTTTTCTTTTTATTAGAAACTTGGAAACATCCATTTCCATACTTAAATTTTCTGCAGGGAACATCATGAGGTATTTGACATGGAGAGGGTACTCTTCAGAGTTCGACTTTTAATATTGATCTAGACTGAGAAGGCAGAGGATAGGTGCTTTTTTTATTGCAGCTGGTGAATAAACATAGACAATCTGTATTAAAGATGCACAAAAAAAAGTTTTGCTAAATCAGATTTGATTCAGATACTTGGAATAAGACTTTTTTGCTAGATTTTATGGAGTTACCGTACCGTACCGTACCTTTTCTAATAAACACAGATTTTGAAGAGTAGCTTAAAGAGAAGGGAGATGCAAGTGGTTTTTTTCTTCTTCTCTTGCCAAGTTAGAAGTTGTTTTCAATATAAACCAATCCTCAAATTGCTTTTTTAATCCAGAAGTTAAATGATTACAATAACTCCATTATATATTTACTGTAGTACTTAGTGAATAGTGAATTTGTGTGAAAGGTACCTGAACAATTGATCAATTTAGTTTCAAAATCACATCATCGAAATTGCTTCTGGAACTAAAGATAGCATTTTCAAATATGTTGGTGTGTGTTAAGCTTCCAAAGATGACAGAGGGGCACACTGATTAAATGTCGTCTTCATGAGGGGTAAATATTTTAAGTTACACATTCGGTTTCTTCTTTGATTCAGATTCTTCTTCAAATATCTTCTTCAGTATATTCTGACTATTTAGGAAACCTGAACATTACCTATAGTTAAAGAGATTATTTAAGCTCCTTGCTGAAGGAAGTGATGTTCGTATTGTTGTTCATTCCAACTTCTTCTGATGCTACTGATGAGAGTTAGGGTAACAGTGAGTATGATAATGCGAGAATGTTGTAGACATGTTTGTATTTAGTATTCTGACCTAGATTGATTCTCCTTTGTTATGATGATGTAAGGTGACTGTACAACTAGATAGATATATTCTGCAGATAAGAATTGTTTCTCTTTTCTGAAGTCACCTAAATAAACTGTATTTTTCTGTACCTAAATTTCTCAACTCAACCACCATTTTTTTTAGGATTGTCATTCAAGAAAATAAATTAATTAATTAAATAAAATGAATTAATAAATAAATGATACATCATTTCTTATCCTTGTGAATAATTGCCAGGCAACCACAAAAGTGATTTTACCATTACAAATTACCTCCGTAGCAAATGCTAACAAAGGTATCTAGAAATATCGCAAAGAACACTTAGCTCATTAAGCTAGTTTCAGTTCTGCTCACTTCCTATATTTCAGTTGGGTACTCAGTAAGACTTTTTGACTTTCTGATTAACAGACAAGATAGCTAGCTACCATGTTCTTATTGATTTTTCACAGTGGTGTTGGGATTTGATTGACAACCTTGTCTATTAGTCCCTTTCATTTTGAGACCTTGAAGCAATAGCCACAATATGTTAATGTAATTTTTAATCACATTAAAAGTAAGCCTAAATATATGTGGTTAAATTAAAGTTTGTAGTCTTTGTCTAGCATATGTGCTCAAGTAACAAATCAGAGGTAGATTTGTTTTTTTGTTATTATTGTTATAAGTAAATTGATCTCACTATAAAATACATTTGTTGTTATATTATATAAATTAGCTGAAAATTTGCAAAATAATGATTTTTTCTAGAAAGAATGAATTGTCCAACTTGCAGGTTGTTTTAATTTTCTAATTAAATAAGTGTAAGATATAATATCATTTTACTGATAAAATAATATTTGGGCATTTTGCAGCACAATAATAAATATATGTTTAAAATTAGTATGTTCACAGCCATAATTTGGCTGTTTTTCTTGAAGTAATTTAAGTTAAAAATGTGTACACAGTCCTCTGAAGGAATTTATTTACTAAATGTCAGGTATCAAAATATATGAATTAAATAATAATTGTCATTAGCCTCTTGACTTTGATTTTTAGTTGTTGACTTTGCTATGTGAGAAAACATATATTGTGCAAGGGCATATGTATGTGTCTGAATGTATTACAGATCGCTTAACCAAGATGAAGAGACAGACAATGTGTTCTACAAGCAACTGGCAGAAGTTGTGCAGTCTGCAGCCCTTGTTCTCATGGGGGACATCACCTTCTCTGGTACATACTGGAAATATAATACAGTGCAGAAGAAACAGTCTAGGAGGTTTCTAGAGTGTATGGAAGTCGACTTCCTGATGCAGCTGGTAAGAGCACCTACCAGGGGAGGTGCCCCGCTAGACTTGCTGTTCACAAACAGAGGACTGGTGGGAAGTATGGAGGCTGGTAACTGTCTAGAGTAGAGCAACCACAAAATGGTAGAGTTTTCTATTAATGGTAAAGTCTGGAAGGGAGTCAGCAAAACTGCTACTTTGGACTTCTGGAGGGAGGACTTTGAACTATTCAGGACATCTGTAGGGAGAATCCCTTGAGAGTCAGTCCTGAAGGGTAAAGGTATCCCAGGAGGGCTGGACATTTCTCAAAAAGGAATTCATAGAGGCACAGGAGCACACTGTCCCCCTGTGCCATAAGATGAGCTGGTGGAGAAGATTGGCATGAAGGAGCAGGGAACTACTTCTGAGACTCCAGGAGAAAAAGTCTACCTCCTGTGGTAGAAGGAAAAAGCAACTTTGGGAGAGTATGAAGAAATTGTTAGGATATGCAGAGAGAAAATTAGAAAGGCAAAATCCAATCTTGGACTCAACCTGGCTACTAAAAGCTACTACTAACTACTAAGGACTAAAAGGTTTTTACGAATACATCAAAAGTAAGAGCAGGGCTAAGGAGAATCTCTAGCCTTTAATGGATACGGCAGGGAGCATGACCACTGAAGATAAGGAAAAGGCTGAGGTTCTCAATGCCTTCTTTATCTCTGTTTTTAAAAATCAGACCAATTATTCTTAGGGTATTCTACCTCCTGACCTGGATGTCTGGAATGAGGAGCATAATAAATCCCACACAATTAAGGTGGAGACATTTAGAGACATATTATTCCAATTGAACTGTCACAAGTCCATGGGACCAAGTGGAATCTATCCAAGGGTGATGAGGGAGTTGACAGAAGTGACTGCCAAGATACTTTCCACCATCTGTCAATGGTCCTGGTCAACCAGAGAGGTCCCAGAGGGCTGGAGGCTTGCCAATGTGACTCCCATCTACAAGAAGCTTTGTAAAGAGGATTCAAGAAACTACAGGCCTGTCAGCCTGACCTCAGTGCTCAGAAAGGATATCTTGAGTGAAATCACACAACATGTATGGGACAGCCAGGGGATCAGATCCAGACTGCATGGGCTCATGAAAGGAGGGTCCTGGATGAGGGAAAGGCTGTTGATGTAGTCTACCTAGACTTCTGCAAAGCCTTTGACAATGTCTTCCACAGTATTCTCCAAGAAAAGCCGGCAGCTCATGATTTGGACAGGTAAAGAACTGTCTGGAGGACCAGACCCAGAGAGATAGCGAATGGATTTAAATCCAGCTGGTGACCAGCCACAAGTATGCTCCCCGGGGATTGATAGTGGGGTCTGTCCTGTTTAACACCTTTATTGATGACCTTGATGAGGGGATTGAGCGCACCCTCAGTAGGTTTGCAGACAGCACCAAGTTGTGATAAAGTGTAGATCTGCCAGGGAAGGCCCTTCAGAAGGATTTGGACAGGCTGATTTCTGGGCTGAGGTTAATGCAAAGAAGTTCAACAAGATAAAGTGCCAGGTCCTGCACTTTGGCCACAACAACCCCAGGTATCACTCCAGGCTTGGGGCTGAGTGTCTGAAGACTGTGTGGAAGAAATGAACCTGGGGATATTGGTTGATGCTCAGCTAAACATGAGCCAGCAGTGTGCCTGCCTAGGTAGCCAAGAAGGCCAATGGCATCCTGGCTTGTATCAGAAGTAGTTTTGCATGCAGGAGCGGGAAAGTGATCATCCACCTGTACTCAGCTCTAGTGAGATCACATCTCAAGTACTGTGTTCAGTTTTGGGTCTGTCACTACAAGAAAGTCACGGAGGCTGTGGAGCATGTCCAGAGAAGGGTAATGAAACTGGAGAGGAATCTGTAGCATGCTTCTTATGAGGAGCAGTTGAGGGATCTGGGATTGTTTAGTTTGGAGAAGAGAATGCTAGGGGGAGACCTTATCACTCTCTACAACTGCATGAAAGGAGGTTGTGGTGAGTTGAGGGTTGGCCTCTTCTCTCACGTGACTAGTGATGGGATGAGAGGCAATGGCTTCAAGTTACATCAGGAGAGGTTCAGGTTGGATATTAGGAAAAATTATTCTCTAGAAGAGCGGTTAGGTGCTGGAATGAGCAGCTCAGGGAGATGGTTGAGTCACCATCCCTGGAGGTGCTGAAGAAACTTTCAGGTGTGATACTAAGGGACATGGTTCAGTGGGGAAATATTGGTAGTAGGTAAGCAGTTGGACTAGGAGATCTTGGAGGACTTTTCTAACCCTGGTTATTCTATGATCCTATTCAAGAAAAAGTCTTTTCCTTTTTCCAACAGTTTACAATAGTAGGGACCCATGTATGTGTGTGTATGCAAAGGCAAATATTCACGGACCCAAAATGGAAATTCTACCTTTATGCCAAGAAACATCTTTTTTCTTAAGAACTCTTGATATCAGAAAGATTTAATCTCTAATACTATCTGCTCTGTTGACACAAAATAATAAGAATTTTGATCTTTGATGGAACATCCTAGCTCTAGGTATTTTCCAGCATGTTTCCCTTGATATATCACAGTGTACACTTGAAGGAAAAGAAAATAAAAAACAGCATAGTGGTTGTGCAAAAAAATGGTAGAAAACTGGTAAATGGGATAAAGGGAGGTACAAAATCAATCAGAAAAACCATCTGCTTAAATTAGAAATCTGTGGGAAGCAATCTGAGCAAATGATGAGGAAAGAATTGGCATTATGTCTAATTTAATTAAAAAGGAAAATAATCTTTGTCAGAAGCATATAAATTCTTGCCTAGTGATAATTTCATTTTCTGCACATGTTTTTCTGGTAAAGCAATTAGTTTATAAACCTGGGATTTTAACATGAGGTATCCAGGAGTATGCTAAGGGAGTCAGGCAGATTATGGAGAGAGTCTTGAGTCAAATAAGATACCCATACTCCATGCCTCCATGAGTTGTCCCTACAGATGGTGAGGAGAGAGGCTTCTTCCAGACAGTGATGCAGCATTAGAATTGCCTTCTGGAAGTGACTGTCTATTCAGTGACCAGAAATTTTCAATCATTTTTTAGGTGCTAGGTGACTAAAGGTTGATGATGTGAATAACTCCAACTGTACAATGTTGAAGGCGCTTGATATGCATTATTGTCTTCTGGATTTGAACTACACATTCTTCTGTCTTCAGTGGTTTTCTTACTGAAAGAAAACTACAAGCAGAAAAAAATTATAGATTTTATGTAATTATGCACATGCAGAATGTATTTTAGCTATATCATAATTTCTTGGCAATATTTCAACAATGATCAACAATTACCTTGTCATTTCAAGGTGTTTATAAACACCATGGCTCCTCTATGGACCCCCTTTTTTTATAAGTGATTTATGGAACTTTGAGAATGATAAACCTGTGGGCGTTTACTAAATCTGTGCGTGTCCAGGATCTTAAGCTGTGCTTGATAATGGCAAATTAAGATATTGTGCTAAGCGTTCATCTTGGGGGCAGGCAGGGACAGCAAGGCCCTGGGAATCAAGGACTATGGGAGATGTGGATACAAGACTGCATTTTGGTCAGGAAATGCAAACAGATCGTAAGTATTAGGTGACGGTCTTCCTTGGCTGGAGAAGTCTTTGGCTGGTGGTACAATAGAAGTGCCAAAGGACCGGGAAGAAATGGCTTGGTGTACTTAACCTGTTCTACACTTTTGGTGATTTAATGAATGTTGAAGTTTGGCTTTTCCTTGGAACTAATTGAAGAAAGGTAGGGGAAAGAAAGTACAGGCTTATATGTGGCTCCTAAGGGAATCTATCTGGACACATCTTCTCAGGAAGAGCTGAAGCTATATGAAATGATGACCAAAAATAAACACTGGTTTGTTAATAAGAGTAATATATCGATCTGACTTGCTTTAAGAAGCTATGTGACACCAATACATATAGATTGCTCCTTTTTCTGCTATATGACAATGTAGATTATACATGTATATGTTTAAAAGATAGATACTTTATGAATATGGTGTGAAAGTGTGGTTACATGATTATGTGTATAAGACTGCAGGATATTTGTTCAGACTCCCAAGATATACTCAGTGTTATACTGATACAGCAGTATAAAATCTCTGTTTAAATTCCCATTTCCCACTGCTCTGTTACACTGTGAACAACTCACACTTACAAGTAGTCAAAAAAGCAGTCTTTTGGATCTTCAGTCTCAGACACCACATTACTCTGTATTTAGAAATTCTATATGGCAGTGGAATGTTACTCTGATTTACATATTGGATTTTGAGTTCAAAGTTGTAAATGAAATTCTCCTTACCTCTTCCTGACATATCCTTTTTTCTTTGCTCAGGCTTCTTGAACAGTGTTTGATCCCGTTTAATAGCTAGGGTTCAACACAGTGTAATCAAGGCTTCTGAAGGTTTTTCAGGGTACTCCTAATAGTAATATCCCTGTGGAGTATTTGTATTTCTAGGAATTTCTCTTACTTCAGTATTAGTATACATATCAGCCTTGAACTGGAAGTTTCAATTATCTACCTTCAGTTATCTATCCTTTGTCCCAGTACATTGGCAAACAGCATCCATTTTAAGCATTTTCAATTTTTAGAAGAAATCTTTAGAATCATAAAAATGTAAAAGCTTTAGGTAGGGTTTTCTACTTAATAAATTCCTTATTTATTTTTTCCTTTCCCTGGAGGGAATTTTTGTATGAAAGATATTCTCAGAGAATTTCCATTAGTATCTTCCTTTTGGGCCATGTAGACTGTGAAGTGCATTTGGAGATGCTTTTTGCATTATACTCTGCATCTAGAGATGGGATAATGGCAGATGTAAATTGCAGCTTCCCTTTCAGTTTCTGACCTTTGCTTATTGCTGGAAAAAGCATTTTGTATCGAGTTTGTGGTATATCAGGCACCCAGAAATCTCAGAAACTAGTATCAGTGAGTTGTTCAAAGCCTTACTTTTGGCTGTCTTGTGAGCTCAGGCAAACGGTTTTGTTTGGATCTTATCTGGTTAAGGCAGGCTATTGCTGAACAAAAGGAAAGAGCTGAGAGGATTCCAAATGGATGGCAGCACAAAGTGAAGATAAAAGCCGGCTCTTCCTAGACGCATCGAAGTTAATTAAAGACTCTAGAAATGAATGATGGGCAGAACAATGAATCTTTATTTTATTCACAGAATTTTTCTTACACTAAATTTTCTTTTACAGTTTCAAACTGCAACGCTCTGCTGTTAACCATAACCTGCAGCAACCCCTATTATGGCATTGCTTCAGATTTTTGTTCAATGTAATTTAATCTTTCCAACTTCTGGTATACTTTTGTACAACAATCCGTAATGGTTTCTTGTTCCAATGTAAATTTTATCTTCTGCCAGGGTCCAAGACTTCCTAATGTCTTTTCTTTATGGCTTTTACATTTTTATATGTTATTTCCTACATTCATCATCATTTGCTTTATTATACCTAAAAATGCTTTAATCATCATGAAGCGTTTCTCATGTTTTACTACTGCCTTTTTTATGAGTTGCCCAAGATTCTAAGCTGAAGCCTGCAGCATTTATTTCTTTATACGTAAACAGAGGTTCATGTGTCCTTGCAGAAACAAAAAATGACTAACTTCTGAACCTGATTAATAGGATCATATCAATTAGTTGACTTACTTATACCTAGTTCTGGTCAGATAAGGAAACTGAAGTTGAAGTGATGAAGGTTCTTGCACTCTGCATGTGAAACAGTTGACTCCCTTGCCTTCTATGTAGTTCCTACCTCCTGCAGGGTACTAACCTTTTCCAATAGCTCTGAGTCAATCATGTGGAGGCTTTGTAGATACTCAGAGAACATTGATAGTTGTGGTTTTGTCCTGCTTTTTTCTTTTTTTGCTTACCCATGCACCTGCTAACTAAGATAGATTTCAAAATTAAAATAGTTAGCCAACAGCCATATGTGGTTCTCAGAATTTATTAAAAATATATATATTTATTTGTTATTAGGAATAACAGAAGCCCCTTACTCCAGATCCCCTTTTTAAGTCATAAAATATATTAATGGAATTATGAAGAACTGGATCTAGAGTTGATATAAAATTGCTTTGATCTAATGACTCAGGAAAACAGATATTCATAAGTAAGATGAAGTGATTGTTGGTAACATAGGTTGAGGTTTTTCAGGTGACAGCCTCTATGAAAAATATCAGTGTGTATTTTGAACTAGATGATAATGTGGGGAATTAGGCTAGTTATATCATCATAGATGCCCATATAAGACTATAGGTACTTCAACATTTTCAATACCTTTGGAAAGGTAATTTGGGTGTCTTGATAGGGCATTCTTAAAATCCGTCACTCTGAAGATTTTCTATGTCTCCCCCCCAAGAAAAAAAAAAAAAAAGGTGCATATATATATTTTTAGCCTGGGAATTTGTTTTTAGTGAGGGAGTAAGAAGGCAGCGAGATAACAGAGAGTTTCTTCTTCAGTGCTCTGTATTAGATGTAAGCTGAAAAGTACAGCTTTCTTCAAACAGAAAAAATAATTTCCTAAGTCTTAACAGGTAAGTAGGTATTTATTACTAGTTTGAGCTCACACCCAGTCTCTGTCATAACATATTACATAGCATGCATCATACTCACTAGCCTACCTTTCCTCTTGGATTTCTATGTATGCTAACATATTCCTTTGTTAATGCTAGTAACGGAAGAAAAACATGAAACAACACCATCATAATTTCTAACCCCCCTAAACGTGTACTTTTGATGACTTTTTTGTGTGAAAGCAAATGGGCACAGAGCACTTCTAGCATTTCAGTGAGTCCCATCAGTGCTACATTTGGAGTTGCAGATTCATGGAGAAGCTTCAGCTGGAAGAGCCAACCTGTGGAGGTGTCCTGCTCCCTAAATAGCAGATCTGAGCTAGCCTGCACTGGCTGAAATAGCGATAGCATATTATATTGCAAGATTGATTTATTAGCTCTGTTATCTAAGAACTTAATTTGTAGCATTTGTTAAGATAAAAATGTTGAAAATATTGCTACCTTAAAAAGTCGCAGATCACCATTTTTCACCTAGGATTTGTTGGCTATAATTTTAAGCTGGTTTAAGTTTTTATTTATGATGTAAACTACTGTAAAAATTTAGAGCTGTGTTTTGAGTTCCTCAGGATATCCATACACATAAGGAAAACATATAAAAAGTAAAATCATTTTTCTAGACACATTATTTTAATCAATTTTTTTTTCAAGTACGTCTTATCTGGTACTTCATTTCGGTTTGTCTGCTTGGTTTTCTCCCTAAGAAATGTTCGGATGTGTTTTCCTTTATTATTAACTATCAGAGTGGGAAACAAAGAAAAATCTCTTGACACTTGGCTTCAGCAAAAGGCCTTGTAATACAAACATATAAAAAAAGGGTTTCAACATTGCTAAGTATGTGAGGTTAAGAGAAGGAAACTGGTTCATTTATTAAATGTCTCATATTTCAAACTTTATTATTTTAAGAGCAAGTTTGATGTTTTCTGTTTAAATAAAAAACTAGTCTTATTTTAAATACTGTGGTGTGATCAATAAGATCAGAATAAAAACAGGTTGGAAGAGACCCCAGTAGCAGTTCTGTTTATGTTTATTCTATTAGCTAATAATTTTCCTCTTGTTAAAGCACTGTTCAAATCAGTTGATGAACTACAGAGTAAAAGAAAGTACACAGTATATTTTTAGTCATCAGCAGTTGTCTCTTGACTACTAATCAAAACATAGAGGATATTTCTGGATGCAAAATCTGTGAAATCTGCCTCTTTCTGTCTCCCACTTCATATCTAAAGTATGTTTGTATCTTTCACTATCTAAATGGGACCTGCAAGAAATAAGGGGACAGACTCTATAGCAGAGTCTGTGGTCAGACAAAGGGAAATGGTTTTAAACTAAAAGAGGGTAGATTTATGTAGGATATAAGGAAAAAAGTCTTTTACAGTGAGGGTGGTAAGGCACTGGAACAGATTACCTAGAGATGGTAGAAGCCCCGTCCCTAGAGACATTCAAGGTCAGGCTGGACCAGGCTCTGAGCAACCTGATCTAGCTGTGGATGCCCCTGTTCTTTCCAGGGGAGTTGGATTAGATGACCTTTAAAAGTCCCTTCCAACTGTAAGAATTCTATGATTCTATGACTTGACTGGGTTTCTGGATATAAGTATTGAATGAGGAGCTGGGATTTGGTGTTTAGCACGCAAACTCAGGTTGAATGTTAGGAAAAGTTTCTTCTCTGAAGGAATGGTTAGGCACTGGAGAGAGCTGCACAGGGGGAGATGTGGTACTAAGGGATTTGGTTTAGTGGGAAAGTATTGGTGGTAAGTGGACAGTTGGACTGGGTGACCTTGAAGGTCTTTTCCAACCTTGGTGATTCTATGATTCTATGAACTCAGCATTCAATTTATATCTTGGTACATCTTGCCTGATTTTACTTTACTTTGGTGAAGATAGAAAGTAATAGAGGAATGACCTACTTTTTTATTTGACCCACTTTAAGTGTCTTTTAATTTCAATATATTTTTAATAAGTACAGTGCCTACAAAGGCCTGGCAGTACAAAATCAAAGCCTTCATTTTTCTCAGAGTTCAAGATACCTGCTTCAGAACTTCATTTATCAATATCTTACACATTTACACATTTAATGGAGTACTGTACAATTTTAGGTTCATCATCCTGCCATCCTGAAGGGTAATGGGGACAACATACCTATCTCTTGTGGAAGACTGTTTCCCCTTGCCTTAAATAAATGTTCTAGCAGATAGAATCGCTCCATACCTAAATTCACGCAACGGATCTCATTTGATTTTGTTATTTATTTGAAGTGTAAAGAATATATTTTTCAAACATAAAATTTTTTGTTGTTGTTGGTATTTGGTTATATTTACTGATCTCTTGTTGTAAAAGAAACATGAAATCCTAGTTAGTATAATATTAGATAAGTCTTGGAGAATAAAGGAGGTTCTTTCTATGAAGCATACTTATGCATCTAAGCTGAATCATTGTGCTTGTAAAAAAGAAAAACAAGGAAAAATCAATTCTTATGGAAATCTGAATTTTTATTTTTTTTTTTATTTTTATTTTTTAGTATCTGAATGGTGACTTAGAAAACTTTCAGTATGAAAGTTGAGAAAATTTTGGAAAGTTTTATGAAAAAAAAGAGATATGGGTGTTGGAAGTCTATGTTAATATTGGTTATAGTAGGAAGACAGTGAAAGAATTACTCTGATATGAGTCTCAAACACATCTTCCCTCAACCTTCGCTTGCTCCATTCATCGGTTATTTTCACAAGCATTAAAAGATAACTTGTACAAAGAGGAGAGGAAACATATGCCCCAGTATAAATAAGAAATTTCCACTGAAATTACACAAATTAGGGACGACATAATGTGACAAATACTTCCCCTGACAATAAACCTAATCGACAAGGATATTTTCATAACGTAAAATTTAATGTAAGGATGCAGTTTATTGAAACTGGTAGTCATAGTAGAAGAAATCAAATTTTATCAATGATGTCACTTATGCATGATTTTTCCCATGCCCATCTCTCAAGCCCTTAAAAAAAAAACTCTGTCTGCTTGTACTTAAGTTCTATCCAAATTCACCAGCTGTTAATGTGAATTTGCAGAGCAGTACAGCTAATTGTTTATAGAGCAGATTTGAAAAGTAACATACAAAGGAGTTTGCTTTTCTGTTATACATCTTTCTAGTGACATTTCTCACAGGAAATCTGCTTTAGTATAGGCATGGTGTTCCATTTAGTACCCAGAAATTTTATCCATTGCCAACTTAGTAGAAAATTGTTGTATTTATCTGACTCCAAATTTGAATTTAACCCCAATTTAGAGTATTAAAGATCAAAAGGAAGAATTATTTAGTCCTTTTGCATATAGGTATATTTTGAATTCAAGTATGCATGTAGTTGTGTTTTATTTCTCAGCTGAATAGCTTTTAGTGTCTATTCTTTTTGTCTTGAAGCATCTTTAGTCAATTGAAGCAAATAACATTCACTGCTATTAAAGAAGTATTCTCGTGCTACAGCTAGCTTAGCCTTGCATTTCTACAGTGAAAATACTGTCTTTGCGTACGATACAGAAAAACCTCCAAATGTAAAATATATTTACTGGAGAGTATAAACAAAACAGAAATAATTGAATGAAATAATGAAAACAGATCATAGTACTGGAAGTGTGTACAATCAAAGATTTCTGGAGAAATGGAAAAAATATTGCATAAAGCAGAAGAAAAAAATGGAAATATTTTATAAGTTGTTTTTCATTAATCATTTCTAGCAGACAGAATTATTTAAATATTCATTCTACCAGAGACAGAGAATTATTATTTAACTTGGCATATAGGAATCTATTCTGGCAAATGGGAAGCTTAGTTAATATCCATGGAATAAAGTGACTGTAACTTGAGTATTCTGTGTGCCGAAACAACCATTTTGAAGAGTTGGTCTCTCTAGTTTACAGAACATTTTATAGTCGAGAAGCTGTGAGAAAGAATTCACAGACCCACAAGGGGGATGATGCAGCAGCATGATGTTGACCTATACATATGCTGTATCAAAACCTAGTTTGAATTCAGCCTTGAAAATACTTCAATTTCTGGGGCTAATTTAGTTGCTTTTGTATTTAAGTTGTGAAAATACACTGAAAATTCCTCTTTTTTTTCAGATATTTCCTTGCAGTATGGTATCCCGCTACATATTCTACATATTCTACAGAGAGAAGTACTAATATTCACCTAGAGGAAATAGGAAGTTATTCTTAAGTTTGTTTGGTATGTTGTTTCTACTCATCTTCCCTTGTAAAAAGATCAGCAGTTTCTGCAGTTAACATTGGTTTAGATAATAACATGCTTTATTGTGGTATTAATAAAACAGAAAGGCTAAATATTTAATTATTTAAAAAGCTCATCTGCGTTATATTCCAGTCTCTTCCTCTTTGAGAGGCGGTGAGGAAGCATAGAGAGATGAGACGGACAGAAACAGCAACATGAGAAATGTTAATTCATTATTCAGGAAATTATATTTAAATTTTAATAAAAGGGTTGTATGTAACAAACTCAATTTATACACTAAGATATATAAAATGTGCGCATATATGTATGATATATATTGTGCACTCCTATTAGAATTTTTCTTTCTTTTTTTCTATCTTTCTTGTCATCTTCTGTATAAATATTATGATAAGCTTGATGTAGTAAAAATTCAGTTTGATTATTTGGAAAAATCTTTTCATATGTTACAAACTAAAAGTATTTCCTGAGATACCAGCATTAAAGAGGAGGTTTCTACAAGGTAATGAAATTTTCTGCTTACAAAAAGTATCAGCGCCATTGTGTTTTAAGTTCAGTTTCTTGAGGCTAGTGGATTTTAACGCCTCTTAATTGAAATTAAGTTGCTTAAATTCACTTGTTTTAAATTCCTTCCTTCCTTCCTTCCTTCCTTCCTTCCTTCCTTCCTTCCTTCCTTCCTTCCTTCCTTCCTTCCTTCCTTCCTTCCTTCCTTCCTTCCTTCTTTCCATTTCTCTCTCTCTCTTTTTCTCCCTCTTTGTTTTTCTTTCTCTTTCTTTCTTCAAGAATATTCCCTAGGAGAAAAAATAAACTTGCTGTCAAAAAGTCATAGGTAGATAAGATAGGGTAGAAGGTTACCCTTAACAAGAATCTTGCAATAATTATTTTATCTTTTGTGCACTGACTTCAAAGTTACACACTGTGATCTCTGCTTGTTTTCAGTTAGTTTTCACTTGAAAATAATAAGGTATGAATTACTGGTCAGAAACAGGAATTATAGCTACTTTTAGGCATTGCAATTTAATGGAACAGTTTTACTATATGAACATGCTGATCAAGAACAGTGGGAGTAATATATTCTAATGTAGTTTTTTTCTTGTCTTACAGGTATCTTTTGGTGAGCTGCTCAGCAAGAGACAGCAGACTAAAATGAAACTGAACTGTGCAATATGTGTAGGTTTTCTTCCTAACAGTTTCTTCACTGTAGAGGCAATAATAACAACAAGAACAAAGAAGACACTTCTTTGTTGTTGTTGTTTGTTTGTTTTTTAATAGGAAATGTGCAAGGGATTGTTACTCTCTGCCTTTTTCCTTTGTTACATTTGTCTTCTGCATATATACACATATTTTAAACAAGCAATAAACGAACAAGATTTCCTATAATCATAACTCCCAGGAGTGTTTGAGCCAGTGGTACAGTAAATGTTGTACTGTGAAATTGTTTCTGAGCTAAGAAAGTAGATCTCAAATAGAACAGCAAATGGAAAATGATGTTTGGAGCCTACTAAAGAGAAAAATAGCTGTCTATAAAATATGGTAAGAGTGAAAGAAAATGAATCAGATATCTTTTTTTTTTTTTTTTTAAATGACATTTCATGTGATGTCTATTTTGTAGTTACTGACTTTCTTGTGAACTAATCCAGTCTAGCTCTGGTTTAGCAGATAATGTTCTGTTTGGCAGTATAAGATTTCCTGAAAATGAGAAGTAGTAGATACATAGTTTTATTCTTGCCTACAGAATTTGTTATCATATTGAAGTGAAATCATGTGAAAAAATCAAAATGGTTTGGTGTATTCTGTCTTTAGTAAAATCTTAGTGAGTTTATTAATAATGTTATCCACGTCTTGAATTATCCTTTACTTCAAGGTTTTATGTAAAACACACCATGTTTTGAAGCTTTTAGTTGCCTAGATTCCCTTTTCTCTTTTGCTGCTATACTATCTTTCTGCAAATGCTGCTAGGATACCATTCCCAGTGGGGTTGATTTGTATAAAATATTTGTTGGAGGAATTGTGATTTCACGTGCCAGTTTTCCCAAGGCTCTGGATAGAGATTTTCTTTTCCAAAATGTATTTTCTTTATCTTCTATTTATTTTCACAGGCTAAGCACTTCAAGATTAGATTCTAATCTGGATATTAAAACTAACATGCTTGGGTTTATATTAGTTACTCTGTCTTTGCTCTTGTGATGAATACTGTAATTCCAAAACAATTTTTTTTTTTATTTCTGATGCGAGATGTAGAGATCTCTCTAGTGCATCATTCTCACATAACAACTTAATTTAGTACTCAAACATATATGCTAATGCACTTTAAAAAAGTTGCAAAGAATTTAAAGAGAAAAATATACTCTGAGGAGATTAACTTCTGTTTTGATAGAGGTAATTCTCATTTTGATCCTATTTATTTATTTATAAAATTCATCTTTCTCTAATTCCTGTAAGTTCTCTGTTTATTGTGAGGTTGCAAGCCTTAACTTCAAGAAGAAATTTCAGGACTTATGTCTTCCTGCAAGTCCTATCATTCACCCTGTCTTCATGACATTCATTACTTAGGTTTTCTGAATATAATTTAAGGGAGTTAGGAACACTTTTCACATTCAGTGGTCTTGAAACACCTTTAGCTTGACTCTTCCATTTCTACATGTTTGCTATTTGGAAACTTCAGACCTTCGGTTTTGAGGTGATACATTTGCATGCTTAGCATAATAGGCTTCTGATAGGATATGTGGACCTTTGTGCTTGTTGTGATTGTTTACAGTTTATTTTGCCATCCTTTCCTCCCCTCCCTCTTGTCCTTACTGTACTTCTTCCAGCTACATAATGCCTGAACAGTTTGAACAAATTCAAATGACAGCCGGAGTGGAAACTGGAGAAGGCAAGATTCTAGCTTTCCTCAGGGCTTCTCAAATCTAAAGCCAATTGTCTCTGTCTACTAGGTGTGAGAATTACAATTTTTCTCTTATTTTATTTTATTTTATTTTACTTTATATTTTATTTTACTTTATTTTTAATTCATTCATAAATGATCCAAAGTCTGGCTAGCTACAAATGTAGAAAAACAGTTCAAAAGATTAGGGAGCAGGACAGCGAGGGTAAAAATGAGTGCAAGAAAGAGAGAAGAATGATGGGGGAAGGAGGAAAGGAAGGAGGAGTAATAACAAAAAGAAGGTGTAAGCGGTAACAAAAGAACAAAAAATAACAAAAGGAGGGGGGAAAAAGTTCCCTCAAAAATGTATTGGGAGATTTAAGAATCCCAAGACATCACTTGTAGTGTGAAATTCAGTCAAATACACTATTAGAGCAATATGCAGCCTCTGTTTGGACTTTCAACTGACTACAACAGATACTGCTGATGCTACAATTATAAAGTGATGGGGCAAAACTACCAGGTCCAATATTTAGGACAAGGGGAAAGTTGCAGAGTACAATGTATCTATTAAGCAAAACTCTTAAGTGTGCTTTCCTGTCCACCTTTGTGTTTACACTGAAGTCACCTATTTTAATGTAGTTGTGAGAACATAACTAGCTGGATAGATTTGAATTATACTGTCATGCACAAGAAACATGAATTAGTACCGATTTAAAGTATATGTCAGATGTATGCAGTCTTGAGGAGAGGCCGTGTTTTTCTACAACACTCAAGTGCATTAATAAGGAAGAAGTAGTCCTACACTGTATGTTTGTTTGATTTTTTTTCTCTTATGGAATCATAGAATCTTTTCAGTTGAAAGGGTCCTTTAAAGGTCATCCAGTTCAACTCCCCTGCAATGAACAGGGACATCCACAGCTAGAACAGGTTGCTCAGAGCCAAGTCCAGCCTGGCCTAGAAAGTATCCAGGGATGGGGCTTTACTATCTCTCTGGAAAACCTCTTCCAGTGTGCCATCACCCTCACTGTAAGACACTTTCCTTATATCATATCTAAATCTACCCTCTTTAAGGTTGAAACCATTTCTGCTTATTCTGTCACCACAGATCCTTCTAATGAGTCTGTCCCCTTCTTTCCTGTAGCTCCCCTCCAGATACCAAAAAGCCACTATTGGGTCAAGTCAGAGCCATTCTGCAGGATAAACAGCCCCAGCTCTCTCAGCCTGTCCCCATAGGAGAGATGTTCCATTCCATGCATCATTTTTGTGGCCCTCCTCTGGACACGCTCCAACAGGTGTATGTCTCTCCTGTTCTGAGGATTCCACATCTGGATGCAGTAGTCCGGGTGAAGTCTCACCAGTGCAGATCAGAGGGGCAGGGTCACCTCCCTCGACCTGCTGGCCTTGCTTCTTTTGATGCAGCCCTGGATACAGTTGGCTTTCTGGGCTGCAAGGGCACATTGCTGGCTCATATCCAGCTTTCCATCCACCAGTACTCCCAGGTCCTTTTTGACAGGGCTGTGCAGGTATCTGCAATACTTAAATGAACATTGAACAGAAGAGTATGTTACAAACGATGTTTTTGAGTGTAAGCACAGCAATAAAGAATGCAAAATGCTTTGTCAAGTGTGTATAAATATAACAATTCAAGTAAACATGCAAATGTATATGTAGGTTGCTCCAAAAGTAATGGCTCCTATTTATTTTCATGGGTAGATAGAACAGACGTAAAGAAAAAAATAACTATTTGCTAATTGATAGAGCAAATTCTCAGCCTCTAGCATCACAATGTAGCAAAGTTCATGTTTTGTCAGAGTTTCAGGAAATCTAGAAAGGTCACCCCTTTCCTATCCCAAAATAGAGTGCACATCACTTTACCCACTGAGGGCCATGTCTTGAAATTTTCTTCCGTGGAGAATTCATATGTCACCACTCCTTGGACTACTGTTTTGTCTTTGGATTGTAGTGGCGATACCACTTCTTGTCACCAGTAATCAAACGATACAGGAAACGGTCACCTTCAGCCTTGTATTGGTTCAATAGGTTCTGATAAACTTGCACACAGTGTTCTTTCTGTTCTTGTGTGAGCAGTCGTGGGACAAACCTGGCGCAAACTTAAAGTAATACAATGTTGCCACCACCATTTCCATTGCATTAAAGCTGATATTCTTCTCTGTAAACAGTTCCTTGGTCATAATCTGCTGATTCACGTGGATGAGCAGATAAAGATGCTCTTCTTTTTCTGGAGAATCAGCTGTGCATGGATGTCCAGAACATAGTTTGTCTTTCACATCACTGTTGCCACTGCTGAAATGCACCACTCACCACTTCACGGTACTCGCATCTGCCGTTTGGTCTCCATCAACATTCAGGAAGCATCAGTGGGTGACAACTGTTTCCAAATGGAGGAATTCAATTTAACACCTTTTCTTCATAAGTACTTCCATGTCAGACACCATTTCGTCATCCTGCTCCTCTGCAGCCACAGAGAAATAATTTGTACTGATCTATATAATACAGAAAGAGGGAAAACAAAAACAAAACAACAAACAAACAAACAAACAAACAAACAAAAAATCCTGGTAGTGAGTATTACAAATAAATATAGGCATCTTTAACCAGGCCTGTGAAAATACATGTTGGAAAGAACTCCTATGCACAATCCCAATGGGACAGAACAAATTTAGGAATATCCATCTTTAAACAGAAAGAAGTGTACCTTCCAGACTGGTAACCTTTTTCCACTTGGTAAGGCTGAATTTTTTTATTGACACTATGTAAGAATAGAATTCAAATATTTCTAGCTTAATGTTACACTAAACTCTGAGCTGTTTCTTATGCTTTCATACACAATTCTTTGGAATTTTAGAAACCATAATGTGCCAGCATACAATATGCAATAAGGATCTCCTAAAAGAATTGTCACACTGCTATAACTTTTTGAAAGTTAGAAGAAAGTAAAGGAGAAATATGCAATTCTGATGCAAAATCAGACACCCCTAGCAATATATGCTTTGTTAGACCATAGAAAAAACCATTACTGTGAATATAATTATAATTGAGCTTTTTTTTTTCTACAATCTTACTAACATAATCCACTTGCAAGCAGGAGATTTCCTTCATTTAAAGGAAGAACCATGATAGATTTAAAAAAATATATATTTCATCTTTTTGTTGTTTGTAATATGTTCATAATTTTAAGCAATATTTAGAAAGACATGATCCTTTACACACCAAAATCAGAACCTATAACCAACTAATCAATACAATTAGTACTGTCTTTTTGTCCTTTCCCAGACAGCACTGAAAAACCTATCCCATCAATTCAGATTGCCTAATTGCAATGTGTGTTGTGTGGTGCACAACAGAAGGATATTTGACTTTGCATTTGATTTTCTATTCACTAGAAAGCTGTGTGAAGGAATAAAGTAGTCTGCTTTTAAGACAGCATCTTCTGTTGCTGAATAGGCAGACAGCGCTTCTGAACTAACAAAGCTTTTATTGTGGCTGATGGCTCCATTCCTAGATATAATTAATGGCAGTAATGAACACAGAGGACATGATTGTATAAGAGATCATTTTGACTAATATTTGCTCTAGGGAGCTGCTCACATACTATATAATTTGTTCTAGAACATATTCCTGGGAAAGGAAAATACAAAATTTTTCCTGAGGTAAGCATTCTGGTCTGCAAAAAATGCTGTGGCTGGTTTACCAGAAGTGAATTTAGATGTGATGATCCTAAGACTAGTCATCCAGTGGTCAAATGGTGTAGACAATAAATGAAAGTAAGATCAGCACCTGCTGTGAATTAGGGGATCTACTGTGAAGCCTGAAAGTCCAACCCAACAAAATGCCAGAGAATGCCTTAGCAGACAGAGGTATATGTTAAAATAAGAGCTAAGAAAGGCAATGTTATTATTGTTGTTTTCCCACTCACTCAGGGTTAAGCTAATGTAGTTTGTAGTTTTCCAAGGTCTTCACTCCTCAGATCAATCTGTAGCAGATTCTTCTACATCAGGCGTAGATCCATGCTATTATTGAATCCCTTCCCTTGTGAGAGCCTCTAAACCCAACTTTGAACATGTATGGATTTGGTGCTTGGTTTCCAAAATTCTACTCACACACGATGAAACTAATACTTTCAGCTTCATCCTCCTCTGTGAAAAGGCTCTGATTTCTGTGTCTTTATATTCTGTACCTCGAAGCCCTTCTGTAGCACAGCCACTTCTGTCATGTGTGAGGCCCAGGATGATGGGACCTGACCCTGGCTGTGTGGCACCAATGTGCCAGGAAAGATTCAGCACATATCAATTAGGCTGCTATCTTCCAAGGAAGTACCCAGGGAGCCCTGATTCTCAATCAATGGGGAGATTTCACAGGGAAAAAAAAAATGGCATAAACATTGTGCTTTTCTTTCTAGAGAGTGCATCAGTAAGCTACTTTTAAAAGTTTTGACTATAGCAAGGAAAAAGAAATTGAATCACAAAACTAAATGTTAATATGAATTGATCTTAACTACCATTTTTAAAACATACCATTTAAAATCTTGTTTGGGAGGAAAAGAAGAAAAAAAACTGTTAAGCAGTATTTGTGTGGGAGGACTGTATGAGCTCACTTAAGGAAATTGGACTTTAGAAGCTGTATTCTGGCATTCAGTGACTTAGCAAACAGTGACTTAGCAAAACAGAATATGTATGTCTTTATGCATGATAGCATAACCAGTTTGATTATAAGGCATACACTACTGCAATCTTTTGGGGGTGATATGACTATGTCTAACAAACTGTAGAAATTAACAGAACAGAACTTGTAATAATAAGAAAAACTAACATAGACAGAAAGCTGGAATTTCTTTTCTCCAACTTCAGGTTTTCATTACCTATCTAAAAATTATTTTATATCACTGCAGAAAAATAGACACTTTAGTGCCAGATCTGACTCATTTTATCTATTTTACTGTGAGATTATGTCCAAGGTATTATGTTTGTTTTTTTGTTTTTTTTCCAATTGTCTTATTAGAAAACCATTTCAAATAGCTTGGATGTATGTATTTATACTTTGACAGATCAAGTCCTAACGAGAAGGGCCAGGCAAACCTAAACTAGTTGAGTTTAAGTTATTACTACTACTGGAGTAATAAACAGGGAAGAAGGAAAGGGTGTAGATAGCAAGAACACAATCCAAAAGGGAAATCTTAGTTATCTGGTTGTGTGTGGTTGGTTTTCTTTTTGTTTTAGTTTTTGTTTGTTTGATTGTTTGGTTGTTGTTATTTCAATAGCCCTCACAAGTCGATATGAAAAGAGAATCTGGCAACCTTCCCAAACACAGTGGACATCAAGGGAACCTGCAAGGGCCATGACCGTAGATGCTCTGACTGAAGTATGGGTCTGTTCTCAAATTAAGTAAATTTGTTGATAAGGGAAATGTGTATCATAACGCTAAAGGCTTAAAGTCAATAAAGGCATTATCACATATAATAAAAGTTAATACTCAACTGAAGCTATCAAAGAGGATGCAGATGTCTCTACCTGTTACTTGCAGGTATTATTCATCCTGAATGATTAATAAAGGGTGTGGATTTTATCTTGACTGGGGGAAATGATCTTTGCTGTACCTCAGGAGGAATCCTAAGGAATAATGGATTCTTAATCATTGAAGAGCTGCCTACTGTCACTTGCCTATGCTGTAGCACATGAGCGTCCAACCTTTTGGCTTGTCTGGGCCACACTGAGTCAACAAGATTTGTCTTGGGCTGCGTAAACAAAGGTCGCTCCAAAAGTAATGCCTCCTATTTACAAAGAGCACAATAATACTATTTAATAGAGCAAATTCTCAGCTACAGAACACTATTTTTCAGCATAATCACCACCATTAGTTATGAATTTTCATCAGCAATGAACAGGATCCTGCATGCCGTGCTCATAAAAATATGCACTAATGGAGGTGACCCACTGTAGCTGTTGCCACTGCTGAAACATACCACCCGCTGCCTCATTGTGCTCACATCCACTGTCTGGTCTCTAAAAACATTCAGCAAGTGTGAATGAATGTCAGTAGGTGCCATTTTTTCCCCATGGAGTAATTAATTTACATCACATTGCTTCATATGCATTTCCATGTCAGACACCAATCTGTCAGACTGCCCCTCTGCTGCCATCTGTCACACTGCAACAAAATGTAATGGAATATTTGTGGGAAGGTTCAATCTCTACTGCCATTCCACCAACAGCTGCCTCTGACATAGTGGGCCAATATAATGAAACAGGGGGCATTACTGTTGGAGTCATAAAATATATAATATAGTTAATGCATATAATAACAATTATTATTAAAACAAAACAAAAAAAAAAAAAGAGAGAAAAAAAGAAACACAGAATGAGTGGGATATATGACCTTGTTTTTGTGAAACTAATGCATCAGTATCTGGTTTAATGACAGTGGTTGCAATTCTCAGTGAGTTCTCAAAATGATCATCAGAGATTTACAATGAAACTTTACTCTTCCTGTGTTTCATCCTTGAAAATAGTCATTCACAATTGTGTACTGCCAAAAAGTGATGACATTAAGATGTGATTGTGAAGTGAGAAATGTTTTTCTCCACTAAGAGAAGGCTTATAAAAGTGAAGATACGTGGTCAGATTTTTGAGCTGAATGTCTGATTGCAACTCTATACGCTCCATTTAGAAATTCCCAGGTAATGTATTATGTCAACTGAAAACTGGGTTGCAAATATACTAAAAATGCAATGATTTTTTTGGCAATCTTGAAACCTGTTCTCAGGTTCCTTTATCAAAACAGAATGTATGGCTGCGTGTTTTTTTGCTTGTTTTTTTTTGTTTGTTTGTTTTTGTTTTTTCTGTTCACAAGACATTGTTTAGCCAATGAATCAAAATGCACAGAATTATTTGCTATAATTTGGGTCAGCACTACACTGTGCTCTCCCTGTGCCTTGGTTGCAGCTCAGACACCATTAATAACACACCGACATTTGGCTGTTCCTAAGTGATGGGTGCACTCCTGGGGCAGCACCACAACTGCAGCAGGAAGCCATGGCAGTGGCCATGCTGCAGTGCCAGCTGTGCCAGGCTGCATGCAGGCTGCAGGTTGGACATGCATGAATTACACTGAAGTAATGAGCTCTGCTGTTGTGGTAAGCAGTGTAAGTTTATGGAGAACATAATTGACCAAGGGATAACTTAGTATGCAGATAAAGTTAACTGCAGCTGCAGCATAACTTGCTGTAATTTTCTGTCTTTTCATGCTGCTATTTCCAGCTTCACGAAGAAGCATTTGTAAAGTTACTATTAGTGGTTACAAAAATAACTCCCATTGGTGTTTCACAGGAGCAGGCAAGAAATGCTGAAAAGCAAAGAGAAGAATCTGTTTAAACCTGTAACACTTAAGATAACACCATGTCCCACCGCGTGTGTGTTAACAAGCACTTCGCAGAGGACAAAGGGTCTTTTTCACAGTAGATTTCAAAATTTCTTTTAGTTCAAAGTGAGAGGGGAAATGGAATATTTTAAAGTTATTCATAAAAGATATTCTCCTTTGAAAATACTCCATGTGCTTTAGACACTGGAGTTAAATTCTTCATGATTGCATTCTATTATAACATAATGTAAATTTAAAAATTGAATCAAAGATAGAAGATGTTAACTTCCAAATGCCAACACTGAACAGTGTAACAGAATTGTTTCTAGTCCTTATTGTCAAGGGATGGGTAGGTTTTTAATTGAGGTTATATTAGTGTGAGCTCTTCAGGAATCCAGTTCGCTTCTTCAGAATTAGTTTGATTTCAATGGAGCGTTGCTTCTGAAGCATAATGATTCTTCTGCTGTGTGTCAGATTGCCCATTCATCACTTTCTTTCACAAAAAAGAGTCAGCTCTCCTGGGATTGTAAGTACAATATGAAAAGAAGATAGTTTACTTTCACTTTACTTTTCCAAGCCCCTAATTAATATTCATTGAGTTTTTCATATGGGTGGAGAAACGAGTACCAAAAGTTATAAGGATTACAGCACTGTGGATGTTTTTCTGCAGTATTCTTATTTATACCCCATTGGTCATGTCCATGTTGCCATTCATGTATTTCCTTTCAGTTAGATTCAGGGCAATATGCACAGCCCTTGTCAGTGCAGCTTTTGTACCTGGTGCTTGCCATGGAAAGTGCTAGGATGAGCTACAGTGCTGCATAAATAAGGAGCAACTGAGAGAAACAGGGAGGAGGAAGCTAAGGGGAGAGATCATTTCTCTCTACAGCTACTTGAAAGGAGATTGCAGTGAGAAGGGTGTCAATGTCTTTTCTCAGGTGATGATAGGACACAAGGAAATAGCCTCAGTTTGCTCCGGGGGATTTTTAGATTGAACATTAGAATGAAGTTTTTCACAGAGAGAGTAAACGGCCTTTGGAAAGTGCTGCTAAGAGAGGTTGTGGAGTCCCAGTCCCTGGAGGTATTTCAGAGATATGTGGGTGTGGCACTAACGGATGTGACTTAGATAGGATTCAGTAGGTTAGGTTGGTGGTTGGACTTGATGATCTTGAATGTCTTTTCTAATCTAGATTATTCTATGATTTTATAATCTTAGGACATTCTAGTTTTCTACAGTGAACTTCCTTTGGACCCTTGAGAGAAATTCAGAAGCTTTCTTTCTTCTTTGTTTGTTTGTTTGTTTGACTGCAGAAACCTCAGTAATGGCTGAGTCCCTGGGCATTACAATTTTTAAGCATTTTTAGCATACTGTACAGGCATGGATGGATGTATCTAGATCTGTGTTAAGTGCTTAAGCTTTCATTCTTACTTTGAAGAAAGAGAAATTTAATGGTTGTTTCCAATAAAAGTATACTTTCAGCTCTTCTTAGTGGGGACAGAGATGATCAGAAGAATGCCATTGCATATATTTGGCATCTAAGTACTGTTTCATTACCTTTTATTTTATGCAACATGTACTTAAAATGTCCATTCAAGTGACAGTGTCATGCATTTTAATGAATGTCAAATGCAGCTTTTTCTAACATATTTCATATTTGAGACAGTAGCACTGGAGCTCTGAAGTCTATTTAAATAAAATTTCATTCAAGATGAAACAAAGGAAATTGCATTTAGATCCATTTTAATAGAAAAAAATACTAGTTTGATTCTGTATTCAGTTGCAAGGATGTGAAATGTTTATGCAACTTCAGTGAACTCGTGCAGGATTTTGTCAGTGGAAATATGAACGCCCATGAGAGCAGAATCAGAATATTTATATTCAGACTTGTTCTCTAACTGCAGGTTTGGGAGATGAAAGCATGCACTTAACTAAACACTTTAGTGACTATGGATTCTAAAATATGACATCAGCTGAAATCTCTAGCGCTTTTATATTTTGAGTATTTACATTCTGACATCATGTCATTGACAACCACTTCATAAGCTCTTTGCCAAATTTAAAGATTTTAAAATGTCAAAGACCCTTCTTATTAGCAATGAAGAAGTTTCAAAAGAAATGAGCTTTATAGATGCAATCAACTCTTTCCAAAATCATTGCTAATTGGAAGACTTTTTCCCTGGTTTATGTCAGAGACATTGTTAATATGAGATAAGTTTAAAAAGAGTACTTAGAAATCATTCAAACAGTGTCTAATATTTCCTAATTTATGTCTTAAAAATTCTTAATAGTTAAACTTTGAGAATGTAACAGAATTAATTTTACTGTTATGGCAAGGAGAAATAAAATCTGAAATCAATATTCAAAGAACTATCATAGCTTACAAAGAAAAGAAGAGTAAATATAGTTTAATTGATAATGTCAAGCTAGCTCTTATATTTGATGAGGTGTTTTTTGCCTACATCAAATTCGAAGAAAACATGGACAAATTGAAGGACATATGCACCCTGAAACTTTGTAATTCTACTTAAAGAAGTGCTACTATTTTTCTTCCTTCTTCACTGCAACTCTGAAAAACTATAGGAGAGTAAAAATATATATTAGAAAATTGTACAGGTTACGTTTCTTCCTCAATGTTGCTGTTCAGCATATGTTAATACACTTAACACACACACACACTGAGAGCTTTAGGGATTGAAAAGGACCTTTGGAGATCATCTAGTCCAGACCTCCCTGCTAAAACAGATTCCCTACAGTTGATTGCACAGGAAAGCATCCAGGAGGGACTTGACTATCTCCAGAGGAGACTCCACAGCCTCTCTGGACAACTTGTTCCAGCGCTCTGTCACTCTCATAGTAGAGAGGTTGAGAATGGTTGAAAAGCCTAGAGGAGCATGTAAAATTTGTTTTGAACATATATTTTAAAATTAACTTTGTGTATGTGTTTCTTTTGCCTTTTCATTTTTCACAGTTGTAGTTACTTAGTTATTTGGAAGGTTGCTGATGACTCAAGTTTTTAAAGAAATATCTTTTTTTCTGCAGGAAATTTTGACAGTCATCATTACCTATCCACCCTTTCCTAACTTAAACTATTTTTCTGGATTTTCTAAGCATCTAATTTCATATATATAGTCACATGCTTGCTGCTGAATCTTATTTTTACTGCTCATTTTAAATGACTCTTCAACAGATACTGAAGTTACAGGTATTAGGACTGTTCTGTGTCTCAACATGTAAAGAATGAGTGTGACATTCAAACACCAAGTAAGCTGTCAAAATGGGTATGTAGCTTTGGCAACACCGTAGCTTTCTTGCTTGCTAAAAGGAATTGTATTTCTTCTAATCTTCTTCCTGTGGTTTTTAATCAGTCTTTACTTGTGTAAAACTCCAGTTGTTAGCTATAATGAGAACATTTGTACAAATGTAAATGTTGTAATATTACTTATTTTATTAGATATAAGTATTCAACAATACCTTTTCATCACTTAGTCCTTAAAAATGTAACTCACAGCATGTTTTTTTCTGGTTTTCATGCTGTACCATTTAAAAAACATTGAGCTTATGCCTAGTATTCAAAAGAAAGCAGAAGGAACAATTATTTTCTTTCATTTTGGTGACTGAATTGCAAAAGTACGTGGAACTCAGTACAGATGGAACCAAACTACTTTTAGTAATATTTTTGACAAGATGAAAAGCTACAACAGTGGCCATCTTTCAGGCAATTTGAAATTTTTATTCAAGTTGATATGTTAAGTGTGCAAAATCTTTTAGCGGAAGAATAAAAATGAATACAGATTCATTATGAAATGTTTAAATGTTTAAGTAGAATTGTTTTGATGTTTCCAAATCATAATTTTCTCTTTCAACACCTCTTTTAAAGATTTTCATTTTTCATTCTAACTAGCACTACTAGAAAAATTGTCTCTAATGGTTAATATCTTCTCAAATCTCCACTTTTTTGGTGAAAAAAAAATAGCTTGCCTGGTTCTATCAAAGCTTTGAAATGCTTAATTCTAATATGAATGAACTGAGGATAGTCTTGTAGCAGTTTCATCTGGGAATCTACACAAGATTGCCATGTTCTTACATATGCCTGAAAAAAGTTACTTTTTTTTTTTTTTTTTTTAATAGGTACACACTATTTAGATTTTCATTTGATGGAAGATAATAGACAAAACTACCATGAATGGAAGTTAGCTACAGCACATAATTCTAAAAATGCCTCTGGAATAATCAAATACTCTGTATAAGGTTGCCTGTAGGGATGCTTAGACAATCATATTGTAAGAACTACGACTGGGTTTCGAACTAAATTTCTAATGTTCCTGCAAAATTTCCAATTTCTCCCAGAAAATTTCCATAAGAGTAATCATTGATTCATCTTCAGTGATCAGGAATGCACTGATCATATTTTTATGGAGACAGAAGGGGAATATTCTGGGTGTACAATGGTGTGCCTTGGAGAGGCAGGTCACATACACTGATAATACTTAGAAGAAGTGACCATTAAAATTAAACAAAAGCAGTCATGAAGTCTGATGGCCTGTTTGCATTCAATATCTGGCAGTTTTGAGAAATCATGCTTGTAAACAGGAAATATAAGGTATTTTTTATCCTGTATGAGACAATTCTATCCTAATCCCAGAGGCTACTAATTAGTCGATATAACTTAGTATGATTAGTGGGTCAGTATTTTGAATAATTCTTTTTGTCTCCAAAAAATTCTATTAAAAATTATTTGAATTATTCATTTTCTGATTTAAAATCAGAATCCCCAACTCGTTCTTTTCATTTCTCTGCATATGTGCTGTCATGTGTGTTTATATATACATGAGTGTGTACAGGTTTCATTGTGCTTCAAAAAATATTCCACCTGCTTGTGAGGAAATCTAGATCTCTGCAAGAAGTTTATACAATAATTTAATTCACCATGTCCTGTAACCTTCCTCAAAGCTTAGATGTCATGCATAATATGCACTCATTCTGCACACTAGTTCTCTCCCTCTTTTTCTTTTTTTTTTTTTAAACAATTTAGCATTAATTACTTACTGCCACACACTTAAGACATCTACGTAGCCTGGTAACTGGGGCACTTACCTACAGAATGAGACACCTGGCTTAAAACGCCAGTGTTGGTGAATATTCAGGAATTTCATACACAATAGGATCCCTAATACATCACTAGGGAAAAATACTTAAGGTCAAGGAAGGAAGGTTTAGATTGGATGTCAGGGAGAAGTTCTTCACAAAGAGAGTGGTGAGGTGCTGGAACAGGCTGCCCAGAGAGGCTGTGGATGCCCTATCCCAGGAGGTGTTCAAGACCAGGTTGGATGAGGCCTTGGGCAACCTGGTCTAGTACAAGATCTGGACGTCGGTGGCCCTGCCTGTGGCAGAGGGGTTGGAAATTCATGATCCTTGGGGTCCCTTCCAACCCAAGCCATTCTATGATTCTATGATTCTATAAATACTGCTTACTGATGAAGAAAAAGAAGAATCAGGCTAAGCTCCCCTTTAAAAAAGCAAGAGGGTTAAGTATCTCTTGCACTGTGACTGAATGCCTCCATCACTGGACTGTTAGAGAAAGGATGAAAAGGGAGCATTTACTCCCTTTCCTCTGTTTCAGTTTTTGAAGTGTGGTTTTCCTTTGTTGTTTCAGATGCCAGGACGTTTCATGCTCTGTGGTAGTTTTGTGGTTCTTATTTGGCAGAAAATACTTGACTCAGTTTCAGAGAGAAATTTAGAAATCCTCAAATTGCTTTTCTAGTAAGAGATTATTCAGTCATTTCTCTGCTTCTTGATTCTTCCAGCTCCTATGGTGTTTTGCGCTATGAGGTGCTGGTTTGTTATGATTCCAGTGAGAAATGCACTTTGACTTTGTAAGGTATCATTCACAGTGTTGTTACTGGAGCTAACACTACAGGAAGAGAATGGCATAGGTACTTTTTCAACCCGTTTCAATGCTGGTAGGCTCTGGCAGTTTACCACTAAAGGTGATTCTGACCCATGCACAGCATGCTGTGCATATCTCATCCATAGCAGAGATTGTTCCCCTTTGGTCATTTAAGCTATTGTGGAATTTTCTTACGAAGAAACAAAACTACTCATCATTTCTACAAAGCAGAAACAATGTTCTAATGAGAACTTCTTTCCGCACTGCTGTGTAAGGCAGGAACATGCAGATGAGGTAATTGCCAGTGCCCATCTATCCCCCAGAGCTGGTGCAGTACACACAGCCTCACAGCTGGGACAAATATGCTGCATCAGGTCTTACAGCACCACTCTGGTATTGCTCAGACTGTGTGAAAGATCTCAACTCCTCCATTTGCCACGGAGGAGTCTTCTGCTCGGGATCAATATCAACCATCAGGCAACTCAGCCATACTGGCTGGTAACAGCAGTCTTATTGCCATCATGGTTACAGGCTGTGAGTGCAGCTGCCCACTGCTGTACAAGAGCTCCTATTTTTGATATTAGTGATTGTCTATGATATTTATCTGCTGATTGGCTCCTTTCCAATTTCATAGTGCTACTCTCCTTTTTCTTGAGCCATTGGCTGGTGGCTGAAATAAATGAACAGAGTCTGAAGTGAGATGAGAACCTAAGTGAATTGATCCTGTCTATCCAGGACAAAGAGAAAATAAGTTGTCATTAGTTTACCTTGATTAAATTCTGTGAAGCAAGAAATATTCTGTGGATAGCGTTAGGAAAATATTTTTAGATTGTGTCTGTATGAATGCTATTCATTAATAGTGTCAATGCAGTACTGAACACCCTCATCTTTTTCCAGCTATGTAATGCTTTTCAGGATGGCTGCATGCTTTCCCTATGTAGGTCTTTACATTCATATATTTCTTCATCTTATGTAGCAAGGAATTTGCTTTGAATAACATGAGAAGTCTATTTCTCCATGAGGAGAATATCATGTAGATTCTACTATGGTATGGATAAAGAACTAATAATATTCATATATGTATTTGTAAGAATTTTGTCTTCCTTGTAGATTTTAGAAATAAAAATATATTTTCAGGAACACTGAAGGAAAAACAACAAAAGAAAAGCAGGCATAACTGAGCCATAAATTAGTTGTAAAGCTCACCAAAGTATTTGCAGACAGCTGTTTGCAGCAGTCATCTAGCTCTGAGCACTCTTCTCATCAGCAGTGTCATTCTTTGAGGAAAGTTTTTCAGTAATATTACAATAATTCCATGAACATGGAGTAGAACCTCTTATTTTTATTATATATCTGTTGAAAAATGAGGCAAGAGTCATCTTTAAATGTAATTTTTTTCTTGCTTGACTCACTTTTTGGACTTTATCCCAACCCTTGATCACTGAGATGCATTTTTTTATGAAGTTACAGCCCTCAGGAGCTCTTCACATATTTTCTATTTTTACTGTAAAACTTGAATTACTTGACACGTATTCCTGTTTGCCAAAGACAATACGCTGTCTTTTGTCTTTATATGTATTTTCTAATCATCTTGCTAAAAACAGGTTATACTGAGCAATTTGATCATCATTCAGCTATCTTCACAACTCTGCTTCAATATGCATCACCTGAGAAACACATTTGATAAAATTGCTGGCTCACTCAAAAAAGGTAGTTAAATAAAAGCTAAGTGAGATCTTTTGAATCCTAGTGCAGTGAGGCTGGAATGATTTTATCTAGGGATCCTTCTCACAGCCTGTTTTGTTTTATTTATTTATTGGTTGGTTGTTGTTTGCTTTTTGTTGGTTTGTTTTCTGTACTATAAAGATTTTGTTGTTTTGTCACCTTCCTACAAATAGATATATATAAAATTCTCTAATCATTTAATCCTTTATATTAAAGCATTTATTGGATCACACTGAGCATGAAGACAAAGCTGCTTTCTTCCCATATTGTAAATGATCAGCAGTAGCTAATAAACCCTGTCAATTGATGCTATGAACTTTCACTAAGACTGAGCTGAAGAACAAGGTACAGTGTATTCAGAGAAAGGCCTTATCTTGATGCATAAAAAGAAATCTATCAGGAAGTCGCAGTGCTCAAGTCACTCCTGTTTCTCATTTCATGTAGTTTTTCATTGGAGACTGCACACGCCCATGTACACACACGTCCTGTCTAGACAGTGCAGCTCATTTTGGGGAAATAGGCTTTTAAACATGTAACTGTCAGCGTAATGCTGTAAGGTAAAACCTTGGGTATCCCTAGAGGCTTCTCTTGTGGATGCTTCACTTCTCCAATGGAAGTATTTTGTTTACTTCTTCTCGAACCCATCTCTATATTTTGAAGATTACCAGGCTGACAATATGACATGGTACATTAATTTAAACTTTTGTTTGCTGGAGAAACTAGCACTGTACATGCTTATAATGGTAAAAAAGGGGAAAGAAGATAACATTTCTGGATACTTATCCGCAGAAAATGTGATTAGTTTTTTTGTTTTGTTTTGTTTTGTTTTGTTTCTGAAATGAGTTTAGCACTGTGATTACTTTTTAAAATGTGATCCTAGAAAAATGAAGAATTATAACTTAGCCATTTATTATTGTGGAATAATGCATGGACACAGTTATTAAGTACATTCACATCACAGTAGTTTCAGGAGAATAGTAATCAATATTTTTGCCATCAGATTCTGTGGATGCTGTTAAGATTAACAAAACACTTTTTTTTTTTTTTTTTTCAGATTTGTCAGTTATGTGTTTCTTGACATCACTGAAGACTGGAATAGAAAGTGTTTTCACATTATTTAAATTCTGGCCTCTTAGAGAAGAGAAGAATAAACACACAATATTGTGACTTACTTATTAAACATCATCTTGATTTTTCTTAAATGTGTATGTTCAGAAGATTCAACTAAAGTTTTTTAGTAAAATACCATTAAAAATGCAATTACAGGATTAAGGCAGTTTGTAAGAGTGTGTAGGAATAAAAGGTACAATATAATTAATCTTTCATGACTCTGATGGAAGACTCACTTCTAAAATAATTGCTCAATGAGTAATTCAGTGCATAGAATAAACGATTGAAAAGAATATCTGTGCAGTAAGTGAAACAAAGTAATCAAAGGAAAGCATTCCAAAATATTTACACTTGCTGATATGATGTGCTTAATTGACTGTATTTCAGTTCTCTAAAAGCCAGACAAAGGCAGAAATAACAGAAGAAAAGGTTGTTTTCTTAACCTCTTGTGACATATCAGGAGGGAAATATTCTTACACTTTATGTAGTGCTTTGTCAGAACAAGATCTATTTGTAAAGAGGGAAATGAATTAAATCCCTGGAACTTCATTCAGAGTGACTGGTGTATTGTTCCTTTGATATATGAGGGCAGAGAACAAAATGTCATGCTATAGGTGCTGGCTAGTCTGGGGGATGTGGGAGCTCAAGCTACATTATCATAGAAGTGTGAAAACTTGTAAGGAAATAAATATTTTCTTCCTGTTACCTTTGTTATAGTAGGTAGGAATTCCCATGTTAAAATTAGATTGTTTATTTTCCAAGTACTTATTTTATTTATGAACATTTTGCACCTCAAAACAAAGATTAAAAAAAAAAAAACAACATGAAAATTACAGTAGAATATTTTATAAGATCCAGGTTTCAACAGTGGGTATTGAGCAGTTAAGGCACATTGGTGTCTTCTACCATGAATAGAGAGACAGTGTTTCTATAGAAGGACCTGGGTCCAGTTCCCTTGAAAGTACCTAAGTGACAGTCACTTAAAAATTCTGGGACATGACAATGAGATTTTCCCATCAGTGTTGTTCCGAGAGAAAATAAGTATAAAACCTTGTGTATTTAAGTTCAGTGACAGTAAACACAACCCCTTCTGGCAACATTACCTTACCTACAAAGAGTGTAGTACCTGTACATGAAAAGAAGAATGAATGCTCGGTTATTTTGAAAGCAAGAGTAGAGCATGACACTCAGAGGGCAAAAATTTTTGTAGTTGCCCAGATCTTCCATTTTAAGTAGATAACCATTTTAATGGGTAGTTGCTGCTAAATAAAATCACTCTTTCTGAAAAAAAAACCCGGAGGACTCACATGCTATCATCTCTCCATTAGACGTCAGTCCTGAACATCCACTGAAGTGCTTGGAGTTTGCAGATAATCTGAGCTTTTTCAGATATAAAAGCCTTGCTGTTGGCCCACTGCCAGTGAAATTAGACATTTCAAAGCTGTTCAGTGAGGGTGCTTCCTTAAAGATACATGGTTTCTGAAGAACAGCAGCGTTGAGGGAGAGGTACAATTTACCTGTATGTAACTGACTGGGGGTGCTTTTAGTTGTCAGCTCCACTCTGTGCTTCCATGTGACTTAATACCTACTTAAATTTGTTTCACATTTGTAAAGGAGGGTAATAGTCTTCCATTTTTTTTCAGATTTTGCTCCTGAATGCAAGGATAATTGAACTTATCATTGTGTATTTTTGCAGAGCATGAATATAGGAAATCAAAGAATATTGGCTCTCAAGCCTCTGAGCAAATGTGAGAAGGCTGTGAAAACATCAGGTGGAAACTCTGAAACCTTTCCAGTGTGTTGTCCTCTCTGGAGGAAACATTACCATCAACTTCTATACAGCATTTCTGTATGCTGCTCTGCACATGCACGTCAGTTCACACTGCCACTCCTCTTATCAAACCAAGGTTAATTAATAAATACATTAGCTAGCAGGTCATGATTTTTTGTCTTATTCGTGTGCACAAGAGTAGTTCTACTGAAAGAGCTTAATATACTGTTTTAAAACCAGCATCATAATATCAGATTCTCATTCTTTAGGTGATATCTTTTACTTCATCTTCTGTCTCATTCTCATTCTTTAGGTGATGTCTTTTACTTCATCTTCTGTCTCATATTTTATACCTTAGATGAATGTTTGTTACTTAGATGAATGTTTGTTTTCCTCTGTCTTTTGTTATTAGCTGGTTCTTCTTTCCTCCTCTTCCTCCTTTTCTTCCTTTTCTCAAGTCTTCCCTGAATAAATCAAATGTCCTTTTTTGCTGTCTCTTTTAGATTTATAAGTCTCAGCTTAAATGTCAGATAATCACTTTATCTTCTCTGTAATGATTTTTTTCATCTGGAGCTCTTTAACCCACAGCCTGAAACTACTAATCATTAAAAACATCCAGCTTGATAAACATTCCACTTATTATCTTTTACATACAGCAAAAGAGTAGACCTGAGAAATTCTAAGCTAGATGATTCAATAGAGAGCAAGAAAGAAAAGAATCTTATACTGTGAAAAGAACACACTGCAAGAAATAAAATAAATAAAACGTATTCTTAACTGAAAGTAAAGAAGTAGTCTTTTTCATATCTTGTTGTGTGGAAAAGACAAAGTCTTGTGTATTCTAAGAACTACTGTCATTTACTCTCTGTGAAGTTAGAATTTAGGCTAATACTAGCAGGATTAAAATGTTATTTCTAATTAAGTTGCCAAATGCATTAGGTTGCTTGAAATCATGATAATAAATTCATATTGATATTTAGATGCTGGGTTCAACACTGGTAAAGAAAAAGAGTATTATGTATACTGTGAATTAAGGGAGATCTTGAAACAAGCCCTTATTTCTGAGCAAGGAATAAATCACTGATGGAGTAGAATGTGTTTGTTAACCCTGTTCCTAATGAGATACATACTTTCTTAGGTCAAGATTTCAACTTCCAATTTTCAGCTTACTACTGTGCAGCAAGATCAAACAGGATTTTTATAGAACCAATGTTAGATAGCAGGCATTAGAAAATATAGTAATGCTCATTATTCACAGAACAGACAATTAGTGCCCTGATGTGGGGGAAAAGAGAAAAAAAAGTTTACGATGTGTTTTACAACATTGTTTTTAAATATATACATATATATATATAGTGTCAGACAGGAAGTTTCATGTAAGCTTTTGTACTCTGACCATTAAAGGGAATCGCAGATCATGAAAGAGCGCAGCTCACTGGTGAATTCTGTTAACTTCTGGTTTATTCTCAAAGCGTTGCTGGTCAAGAAGGTTACTGAAAGGCAAGCACCAACTTTTGTTTGCAGAGGAGAACTTTCTTAGCCACATTATTAAAGTACTATTTGGATACCTGTAGTTAAAATGCTACCGTATATAATGCTCACTTAAAAAGGAAACCACCTGAAGCAAATCAAGATAAAAAGAAATAGCATTTATATTTGTGGGATATTTTATAAAAGATAATGTGTATCATCTAAACCTCGAGAACAGTCCAAATGCACCTGTTTACCTGCTGAGGAACAGAATAATCTAAGGCAATGTTTTATCATTAAAAATATCTCTCATATGAACAAGTGCACATTTGCTGTGGAGTAGAAGGAGTAACAACCTCAGCTGCGCCCAGTGACTCATCATGCTGATTTGTTAGTCCACAATGTATTTCTCTGTGAGGTTTCTTAGTTTTAGCATAGCTCAAGAAAGGATTAGGTCAGAATTTGGTGTTTACATTAATTTAAGAAGTTTTGTGTATGCATTCAAGGCCTAGAGGATTTTCCCCCAGTAGATGTGTGTGTTGTGGGACTGTTCAGAACACCTCAAAAAACCTCTAAAGCAGATACAGAGATTCTTCATTGGTTTTCTTTCTGTGTAAGTATCAGTAAAGTTGACTTTTGAGGCTAAAACTGCTATGTTTTTGTTTTCTGTAATATTTTCAAGTTTCTCAGCATGGAGATATGGGGGATGGAGGATACGAGAAAATTCTTTCTGAAATTACTGCTCTTTTCTTTACCAATTTCATAAAAGTAAAGATGGTTTCTATAGGCCACGTGAGTCCAGCTGTATTCTGTAATCACATCTAATTGACTGTAACAATGTGCAAAGATGGGATAGAGTGCATTGCCCACAGAGATATAGTGTTGTACAGAAATCTTCTCTGTAGAGGAACACTGGCATGCTCAGATGCTTTTTCAGCTGTAGTACCTCTTCATATTCTGTAGGAGAATAATATACTCTCATCCATTAAAAATGTCACAAAAATGCAGGAAAATTTTTGCTAGGAAAAATTATCCAAAACAAGCAAAAACTTTATGCTGAACTTGACTTCTCCTTATACAAAGAATCAAACTGGGTCATTTAAACTAATTTTCAGGAAATCTAGGGCCAGCCCTTATTTTGACACAGGCTGAAAAGTCACCCACTGCTCTCATTGTATCACCTGTCCTTGCTGCACTGAATCAACAGCATCTCTTGTCACTCACAGTAGAAAAGGTTTGCTGCAGCAGGTATTTTTCAGCAGAGCAGAATATGAGTAAGGGACAATAGGAGGGAGGCCTTTGAGAAGTTATAAAAAAAAATGAGAAAACAAAAGGCAGAGAAATGAAAGAAGAAACAGAATACAAAAGTGAAGGTACGCAGTGGGCTGGTGGAAAATAAAGAAAACTGCACATGGGTGGGAAATGATTAATTTTTGATGCTTTAAAAAAATAGGTAGTGAATCTGGAAAGGAATCGTAATTGAGCGTTTGTAGGAAAACTCATGCATCTTTATGCATGTTTTTTGTGGAGTAACATAAAGGAAAATGACTTTGCTTCTGATATAGAGACTCCCTCACCCTGGGCTGCTCTCTCCTTTTATTTGTAGCACCTCTGTGCAAAATGCTGAGAAAGGCAAATGAGCTCAGAAGTATTTATTCTTCATCACTCAGCTTTTTGCTGTGATGCACATTGGTATTCAGGAAAACAGGTTTTAAAGACAGTAACCTGGCGCTCTTTTTTGTTGTTGCTCACAATAAGAGCTGAGAAACAACCACTTGAATATGTTTGTAACATAATCACAGAATTCATTTATTAATTTATTAATTTACCTTTTCTTCAGTTTCTTAAGGTTTCCTCAAATTAAAAAAAAACCTTTCAGTTTTAAAACTATTGTGTCTTATTTTGTTCTTCAGCATTCCTGATATGTTTATGTTCTTTTACGTCCCATGTTTAGTACTCCCTGAGAAGCCGACTAAGGACCCCCAAATGAAAAGCAATCTAGGAGTTAGCCTAGGAATGTCAGACTCACAGCTGGATAAGGGGCTACAGAAAAAATTGGAAAAGTGGAGTGAAAGCAGAATCAACGGAGCCATCCTGTCCGGCCTTGAGGGCCACCTGTGTTATCAGACTGTGACATCATATCAGGTGAATTCAAAACATGAAGTGACCTTACTTGCAAAAGTTGACAGAAGGTATGCTTCTTTCAGTCAGCAAGGGACCTGCCAGTCTTGTCTACACATCCTCTTTCTTTGCGCTGCCCAGCACTGAAAACATACTTTTATATTATATCAGGAAAAAATAACACACCCAGGAACAAGTGCTGAAGTCTAGTACATAGACGTATTGCATCCTTAAGTTTTATCATGCTCTGGCTTGAACTATGACATGAAAATGATTATACTTGTAACACGATGCATTTGAAGGCATCTTGGGAATCTATTCATGCAGAATACTTAATACAGTGTAAGCTGCTATAATAGTTTGCATTTTGGGCCCTAAGATTTCCTCTGTCATCTTTCTCCAAGTTTTATTAACACTTATTTTAATTAAAATATGCATGCAAAAGGACAATAATGCCTTCTGAAAATGAATAATCTCTGATACCTTCAGTTAACTATGCATCAGAATGAACAGTTTGCTGTCAGTTTTTCTTTATAGTGCATTTTCCATTATACCTGCTACATTGCTTATTACATCAATTCTAGCTTGATGAGGAATTTAAAAGACTCCTAATTTAAGAATGTGGGGAGGCCTAGTTACTGCAGAATATCAATCTCTGGGTTGAACTAAGTATCTGTTAAGTGCTGTTGTGAAGCTGTGTTTGAGGCTGATCTCTTTATTAAGAGTTCAGTTTCTTTTAAGTATTATCTAGGAATTCAAAGACAAGCATCCCTTTCTGAGCAGAAGCTTGAGAAACTGAATTAAATGCATTATAAGTCAGTGTTCCTGGATAACACATACATTAAAAACAAATGAGGAATGATGGAAGCTACTGAGTCTTTTAAATCTGTGATGCTTGAAGTCAGGGTTTTATGAGTTTTGTTGTTAGGATGAGTTTAAATAAAGTGATTTGTTTTGTAGACCTCATAGTACTATAGGATCAAAGGCATCTAAGTATTTTGAAAGAAATAAAATAAAAGATTTTATTTTTCAAATTAATAAAACTCGCAAAATTCTTTATTGTACGAAAGCAACAGAACTTGACACATCCTGTAAAATACACTGTCATTCACCTTCGGGTTTGTATGTAGAGAGAGCAGGAGAGCAAAACACTGTTAATATCATTTCTGTGATCCTCTCTAAATGAAGGCATGTGAGTACTGTTTGTCACTTCTTGTCTTTCATTTCAAATGGCTCACTCAGATTCTCACTATGTGTTTGTTCATTTCTCTGTTATTCAGATCATTCAGTTTTGTGACCCTAGTCCTCTTTATCCTCAAATTCCATTTGGCTGTTAGATAATTGGCCATGAGTTTGAAGTATTTTCACCATAAGAAAAATGAGGCTAGTTTCTTAAGCTCAGATCTTCGTGTGTATGTAGGCACCAATCCTTTGAGTTAAGACCACAGCCACCTTCAAGCAAGTGAGAAATCCCACTGGAAATGCAACCCTCTGTTTAAATTTCCCTCATGTCCAAGGTTCTTGGCTTTCTGAACTGTATTTGAAGAATGACTTGCAAACTTAAAAGCCTTCCATGTTAATAACAACCGTCTTCCCAAACAGTTCATGCTGTACTCAGCAATTCACTGTAGGATGTTTCTAAAATCTTTTGCACTTTTTCTGTTTCATACAAATCTGGAAATGAAGTTCTTTCATGTTTAGTTTTTCAGAATTAGATCTTAATCTTCTGAGGCAGGAACTATCTCTTATTGCATACCAGGACTGGGACTACCTTTTCCAGAGAGACTGGTGCATGTATTAATGTATTAATAAAAATATATTGTAAGTAAAACAACTTCATACTTATACATATTTCAGATAAAAAATGGACCTTAACTGCTGCAAGTGGGGTTTTAGGAATGTAAGCATGTGCCAGCAGAAATATGGTTGGACTTGGAGGTCTTTTCCAACTTTGGTGATTCTGTGATTCTAAACGTTATTCTTTGAATGCTGACACTTGGTTGCTTAGATTGAGTTGTTTATGCTAAACACTTTAGGCTACGCTGGGTATAGACAAGTACACTAATAGTTAACCAGTGATAAGAACAAACAATAAGAGATGAAAAGTCACATAACAAGGGGAAGAAAAGAAGGGAAAATGCTAATTCAATTAGTGAAAGAAAAATACAATGAGAAAGACTGCTAATATAAATGCATAATAAAACTACAGAAGTTGTCAAGGTAAATATAGCAGTTGTATATTTGTTTAATAATATTTTTAAAGTTCATATAAATGTATATATACACTTTTGAAAGAATTCTTGGTTCATTCCAGTTCCACTTGTGAATGCACTTATCAACATCCAGGAACAGCAACCAAAGCTCACTTCCTTAGAGCACATGCCGCTAATATTGAAGAACGTTGTGTTCAGAATGTAGGTCATACTCACAGACAATGCTCAGCAAAAGGAGGATCAGGACCAGGAGACTATTTTTATTCCATACCACTATGTGGTGATACTCTGTATATCATGGGTATTCAGTTATATGCCTTCTGAGCAAATCACAGTGTGGAAAATTGTGGTGACAAAGGTACAAGTGTACTAGAAAAGAAAAAATATCACAACTTCATCTTCCAGTGTAATATTCAAATTTATACGTCCCTTTATGTGCCTAGAAAGCTTTTTCTCACTCCTCGAAGTGCTCTCTCCTGACCTGTCTTACCAGACTGCTGAAGCTTGCTGTGTGCATTCTATGATTCAGGGATAGGGATGTTGGGGCCACTGAGGGAGAGCAGAGATTGTTTTGTGCACATGTTGCTGATGGCTGCTTTCCTCATTTGAGAAGGCTGTGAGAATGAATTGAGTTTAGAGCGAGATGCATCTGTGGCAACAGAAGGGGTTGGCCTGTGCAAAGATTTTTGGTTGTGTAAAAGCCGCTTTACCCTGCGCTCTTTAGGGGGAACCAGAGCTGCCATGGGTCTTAAAACATTATTAATGGAAAGGACAGACTATAATTATGATTTGTTAGTTAACGTATTGCATACTGTTAATTTAAAAACCTTGGAAGAAACACCAGCGGAATATAGAAAAAGACATTTCACATCCTATTTTTGAACAGTTAAGCAGTTTCATTTGCAACCTACAGTTGTAGCTTGTAGGTAGGAGATGGAGCTTTTTACAGTTAGCTGCTTTTGCATCAGCAGTAGAAGTGGTCTTTGTGGAGCATTTTGGAACCAGGAGAGCATTGTTGATTGGTGACAGCTGCAAAGAAAAACGCAGAGATGTGGATAGGCCAGAATCTGAGATGCATAATGGCTATGGAGAAGGAAACTAACATAAATACTTCTATTTTTCATTTGAAAATATGAAGTCTTTGAGTGAGAGGGTAAAATGCCTTCTATTCATTCAGAATAGGGTGCAGTTTTAGTTCAAGGCTCCCATTAGACAAGGCACCTCTGTGAAATAACATTGAGAGAGATGCTTAAAGTACATATTCTGAGTAAGAACAGACTGAAATATGTGGTGCTTTTTTTTTCCTTACTTTCTTTTTGTGTGTTTTCTGAATGACAATTCAAAAAATATATATCTGGAAGGAAAATTTTGATGTTTCTGTTGTTGCTCAGTTCAGATCAGGCATGCCTTGTAGTATAACAGAGTATAGAATCTGAGGATGGGAAATGATGGGTATGTGCTGTGGGGTTTCCACTTATAAGAAAGCACAGATTTCCGGCTCTTGCAATTTTCTCAGTTCATAATACAGCAGGAGTGAGAAGCCCCTATTTTACAAATAGCTACCACTCTTTCTCTTTCAGAGGCTCCTTTGGCTGAGAAGCATTATGGATTGGAACAGGGTGAAATGAATTGATGTCTGGCCTTGGAGGCCAAAATGGCTTATAGGTGGGATTGCTGATCCCTTTCTCTTTCTCTCTCATGCCTTCTGATGCCTTTTCCTCCTCCTCCTGTTTAAAATAGAATAGTTTTCAGAGAGAAAATCTGGTGTTTTTCAGCTGAAATACCACAATTAGTGTATGAGTACTGAATGAAAGACATCTTTTCTTATAAACAGTCTAAGAAGGTTTCCAGGTATACAGTGGAATCCCTCATATATCATTCAGTTTGGAAGGATTCAAGTGAAAGGAAATCTCTCTTCTTCAGTCCTCTGGAGTGTCCTTCTGTTCTCTGAGAGGTGAAATGTCAGGTAGGTTTTACTGTTTTCTTGTGGTCTTACAGAGGTGAAATATAGGATGTTGTAAGCAGTATGTTATATAAGGATTTCCTTATATACAGTACATTTATACTACTGTACACACTACAATAATATGTAGTATTGTGCTCTATACAGCTGTTCTTTTCTGCATCAGAATATATGAAATGTATGCATCGGCTTTCGACATAGCTTAAAAATGTCTATAACCATATTTGTTTTCCTTTTAATTTAAATCCACAGTGTATTTACAAGATGTCACCCATGCAATCTCATTAAGCAATAGTAGACAGTATGTAGAAAAGGTTTTTGCTTTCACAGACAGCAGTTTTTATTGAGAGAACAGATGGTAATTTGAGAATGTTTCAGTTTCAGCACTATTCAGTTTCATTTTATAGTCATATTTACTTTTGTAAGTTATAAATAAGACTTGAAATTTCAATTAAATTGCAATTGTTTTAGTCTTTCTATTTTATTTTATCATTTTTAAAGGAGTACAGAATTTAATGCTGAATGTAAAGTGAAGGATATCCTAGTACTTCTTCATAATGCATATACTAAAAGCAACCACTTATATACATTGAAACAAAATTTATTTCAGTTAATCTGAAACAACTGCAGCTGGTATGTTGTTGGAAAGATGATGTCAGAGTAGGGGAAATGAACTCTTCAAGACAAATTCTGAAGGACAAATTCACTAGTCTATGCTTTGTTTTTCTTCAAAGGTGTTAGCAAATGAGACATAGCTAAATAGTAGCACTATTGACTGCAAGATTTTAATTTGTTTTTTAATTTTATTATTATTACTATTTTAAGAAATAATAGCTAAATTCACAGAGGCTATGAACCACCATGGTCAGATCGTGACAAGTCTATTCAGTGGCACTGTTCTTGTTCCCCCAGTCACTTCTAGCAAAAATATGACCACGCAAGGGTACCTCAGATCCTTTTTAGGTTACTTGCCTCACTCTTCTGTTGGAATTTAGGCTTGTAGGCAAGCTATGTAGAAGTACATGCATGCATCTTTTCAGACCTTGTCCCAGGATACTACTAGATCTCACATCTAAATGTGGGAGATACGTAGGTTTTCCTGGTGCTGTAGCTTAGACATAAGCAGAGGAACATGATAATTGCAATATTAATTTCAGATTCTTAACGGAATTCACAATTAGATTTACATGCCTGAACTCCCATAGAATTTGGGGAGATTTGTGCAACTATGACATGTTTCAAAAGAGCAGCTAGCTGAAGAGGGGACATCATTTTAACTGCAAGACATCACAGATCTTATTAACAGTGATAGGTATTCTAACTATCTTACACTTAAGCTAAATGAAAGAAGCAGTAAAGCTCTACGTGAGTAAAACAGCTGAAAAAATAAACCAGAGCAAAAAGCTTGTTAAAGGAAATAAGAATGATTTCTAAGGAATGATAAAAAAAGACTAGTTTTAATTTGTTGCTGTGTTATTTTTCTGTACTTGTATAAAAGACAGAAAAAAAAAAAAAAGAAGGAAGGAAAGGGAGGAATAGAAAGAAAGGAAGAAAAGAAAAAAAAAAAAAGAAGAAAACAGAAACATTCAATCCTTAAATCAAGTACCGTCAGGACAAGTAGCCTTGGAAACAGTTTCATGTTTATTCATCATTTTCAAGGAAGCAGGATTTCATGTTGATTTTTAATAATAACTGAGAGAGCACCAAAAAGGAAATAATAGTAATAACCCTTCTCCCATCTGCAAACTGATTTCCACAGAGAACAGTCCAGCAAGATTTTGGTAGACTGCATAATATCAGCCAAGGGTGAGTGCCAGAGAATGTGATTTCAGACTATGCTTTCATGACTTTTTGTCCTCTTAATCTGAATATTTCATGTAATATCCTTCTTAATTTCTAACAGACTTATTGAGTTGACCAAACTATAAAATAATAGTTTATCTTCTGAGTATTTCAGAACATTGTGAAAAATTGACTCATTAGTCAAGTAGTTTGATTTCATAATATTGAAAAACTTAATGCCCCATTACACAAAAACCAATCAGTGTGAACTCGCTAGTAGTTGCAATAAATGCCCTTTTATTACCCAGTTATGAAGCATCTGGTCTCAAGTCAAGAAGTTTGTCATAGTGCAAATATAAGAATTTTTAGAGCAGTGTCACACACCAACAAACTAAATGTCCTTATTCTTGCAGACATTTCCTTTACTGCTTGTCCACATGAAGGTAACAAGCAGCTATTGCCATAAAATTTCCTTAGTGTGGCCATTCAATGAATGCACAAGCTCAGTCAAGCTCAGTTGTGCTGATGAATCCTGTGGCTGGCTAGATGATGTCCATGAGAGTAGAAAAGATCGTATTTTCTTTACAAAAATTGAAAAATTTGAACAATTATATGGAAAAAAAATAAAATAAAGGCAACAACTAAAGTCATGTAGTGCTATTTAAACATACAGATTATAGAGGTAACTACTGAAAATTAGCCAAAGCTATTTGTCAGTCTCTTGTTACAAACTAATGCCTTATCTTAGAAAATGTATTTTGAACATTCAGTTGTACTCTCAGTTTAGGTTGTATAATCCAAGATTTTTCTTTCCTATCTTAGACACCTTGATTATGTTAAATTGACAAACTTTTGCCAGTAGGGGTTCAGTTCTTGCTACCATCAGATCAGATTTTGCTAGTGATTTAATTCTAAACCTTTAGTGGAGTCCATTCAGACAAAAAATGCCTCAGAGATCTCAAGAGCTTTCAGGATCCTCTTCTAAATTTCATAGCCATGCATTAGAAACGAACAAACAAACAAACAAAAAAAAAACCACAAGGGCAGATGAAATGGAATATCTTTCATACTTGACGTTCAGAGAGAGAAAAAAATTACTCCCAATGCAGTTTTCCAATACTGTTTTGTTTCACTATTCAGTATTGAAAAATTAATTTAGAAGCTATATTCCTGCCAGTAACAAAATTTTCTTTAGTATTTGTTCTTGACAAGATTTTTTTGTAATATTCTGCATTTTCTGCATCATGAGTCAAAATATATATGTATATTAATTTTTTATCACGTTATTTTGTATGTAGCAGAGTTTCTTCCAATATTTTAAAAAGCTTTTTGTTTAAATAAGGAATACAACACTCCAATATAGTTTAATTTACCATAAATACTCTTATAAATATGTTACTGTGCATTTTAGTAATCTAATCAAATATGTTATAAATTGACTCAATAAAAATTATTTTCTTCATATCAGAATACATGCCATGAATCATCTTTGCTTTTCAAAGTTGCGGTTCAGAAACTATAAGAAGACATTTTTCCAAACAACTATATGAAATGGTGTTTTCTTTCAGCATTGCATCTCCCACCTCTCAATTCTCCTGGAAGCAATTTGTGTGTGTAAGTAAAATCCCTCTAATTGGGATACCATCTGTTAGGTTAGCTGTGATATGTCACTGACAATTCATTTATTTGTTTAGTACATCCCAGCTTTTCAGAGTGTCTGTGGTGGAGCAGATATTTCAAGGAACCTGAACAAGATCAGACTGAGATGAATGTTTCTGTTATCAATAAAGAGTTGCCATAGCTCTCCAGACAAAAATACTTTTTAAGAATCACTGAAACAATGGCTTGAATAGAGAGGAAATTTATAAGAATATCAACATTTCCCTTTGAATTTTGTTATTGTACTACAGCAACAGTCTCTAAGCATAGCCATAGGCAAAATAAGCAGTTGCCTAGAGCAGTAGACAGGAGGCTAGCGGAAGCCAGACGTCACTCTTGCTGTTTTTATTGCAATGAATTCTTTGCTCTATAACCTCCTCCATATTGAGTACTGGCTTACCTCTTTGGTGTTGGAGCAAGAGACTCAAGTGCATCAATTTGCTCTCAGAACACTGATCCAAGATCATTCTCCCCTTTCCGCCTTTCCTGCATAGCTAAAGCCATCAAGGTAATACTTTATGGAGCTCCAGGCTCATTGAGCAAGGCTGTGATGAAGTCCAAACTTTGGGTACTGGATGTTGCACAAACATTCATGGATATATTATGTTAAATATATATATTGTAAATATGTAAATATATGATGTCTATTTGGATCTTTGCACAGAGTAATTCTTACCTTCTCAAGCAGATATATTGGACAGGATGGTTGGTAACTGGGCAGTTACAGGAGTCTCCTGCACAAGTCCTTCAGCTGCATGTAGTGAGACTCCTCAAAATGCTATTCTACTAAGTCCGTATACCCAACTTGCTGGCTAGCCCATGTAAGCACTCCAGTATTTGAATGATCCATTGTTCTAGATTGTCTTCAAAAATATACAAAGCATCTCCTATCTTAAATACGTACCAAAGACTGCACTGTGTGACCATTTCTGCATTTGCAGTATCACTTTCTACTGACTACTGAAAGTGCCCTATCTATTTACAATTTGTCTTATTTTGCAACAGCAACAGCACAGGGATTCTAAGGATGATCAGACTCTGCACTCAGGTTGCTGATCAATAAATGAAGCATGCAGATAGTGCCTAGGAATTTGTCTAGGAGCAGCAAGTCTGCAAATGTTTTCATGTGAAGATGGGGAGCAATTCAGTTAGTCCTGTTGTCTCAAGTCAGAGCCTTTGTTTCTCTGTGAAAAAAGTAGCTGTGGAGTTGCTGGACCACCCAGGGAACTCATAACTGAATGAAGTGTGTGTGTGTGCAGGCACAGCCCTAACACCCTGCTGCATCATGTTAAATAGTTACTTAAGTTAGACAAGTTAGAAAATGAATTCAACGATTGCAGTTAGAAGGTAAGTTCCACTGCTTCTGCCACATGGAGCTGAGTACCACAAAGGATGCCAAAGTGACATCCATTCCCAGGAAGTTATTTTGTCCTTATTCCTCATGTGAAATAATTTATTATTTTTTTCCTATACTCTTTAAAAGCCTGGAAGTGAGTCTGAACGGAACCCTGATGATTCGCTTGAACTCCTGGGAGTATTCATCAGATTGTTCCTAATATATTTTCATGCTATTTTGAAAAGATGGTTTACACGTCACATCTACTATAATTTCATTTTAAACCCTGAATTCTACACTAGCCTGTAGTGTTAAGACTCTCCAAACCTGATGTATTCTAAGATCTAAGATTCTATCATCCTGTAAGTACTGCAGAAAGAAATTGAAAGAAGGACATAGATAGCCACATGAAAATATCTTCACACAGAAAAACAAATGAACATTCAAAACCAACTTTTTTTTTTTAATAGGCTAAATCTAACTTTTTTTTTTTTTTTTTTTTTTTTT
>JACDJE010000236.1:884502-899680 GCA_016647715.1 Pavo muticus
TGATTATGTGCCACTGGGACAGTAAACTGCTGCCCACATTGAAAGATATGGATGTACAGAGAAATGAATTCATATGAGCTGGACATAGACAGAGATTGTGAGAGTGAGAAAAATTATTAGCAGAGAATGATCTCAGCTTAATCTTTGGAGGCTTTCTTTACAGATGATGGAGGGAAGAAACACAGGCCCACAGCCTCTGACTTTTTGAAACTCATGGGTTCTCTGTCTCTTTCTCCATTCCTTCTCTCACATCCAGGAAAGCACCTGGGTTTGTTCTCTGTTCTGAGCTGCCTCACTGACTGTTCAGAGGACTGTGGAGCCTCTATGAGCTGGGGCAGGCCTTTCCATTCCTCTCTGCTCTCTTTGCTCTCCATAAGCAAACAAAAGTTGATTTCATGCAGGCAGCAGGCCTAGAACTGTTCCACTTAGGGCCTAGAAGCTAAACCTCATATTTGGCCATTTTCTTTTAATCAGTGTTTTCTACACCTGCATTCACTTTTTACCACCCTCTCCCCCCAAGTCTTTGGTGTCTGAAAGAGTAAGGCTGGGGTTTGTCATGAGGAGATGACTGCTGCTGCTCACACCATTACCTCAGGTGACACCATGCAGCCCCTGCTCACCCCAGAAGGTGGGAAACACTCACCCTCGGCAGCAGGGCAACCAGTAAAACCAGAACAGGTCCAGTTCCCACAGATCCTGCACCATGTTGTTTTCTAACAATGGCGAAACCCAAATTTCTTGGACTATGCCCTGTTTCAGAATTTTCATTCTGTGTTTTTGAGTCAGACTTTCCCTGTAGTCATGTTGGGCTGCATGCACTTGATTTCAGCATATTGGGCATCCTTGACCTGTCTAGAGCCTATATCAAAGACTGTCGGAGAAAACCAAGTGGTGTTGTTACCAACAACAGGAAGTGTGACCCACAGAGGCCTTTGCAAAGTGTTTGCAAATATTTCATTTATCTAGTTGTCTTGTTCAGATGAGAATGAACAAATAAAAAATGACCAATACTATAAATTCATGATTCATAAGGATGGACTCAATTAAGAGTACAGCTGGCTTGGATAAATTTTGAGTGTTTTAATTTGTACCATAGGAACTAAATTCTGTACAATTACTTTGGATTGAGCTGGGTTTCTCTTCTAATATTATGACCTGGGAGCTTTGATTTAAAAGATAATGTATCACAGGCCACTTATCACACTGATTGAAGGTAAGTGAGAAGGTATTCTAGATGCAGTTAGGCCTAGCATCATGATAATGCAACTGAAGAGAACCACTAGACTTCGTTCTACAGGGTTTTTTGTTTGCTTGTTTTCATTTCCTCATCTATTCTAAAAAAAACCTCACAAGGACACCATATGATTACCATTTTCCAACGTGTTCAGAAGCATAATCTCAGATTTAGACTGAGATTTAAATTGTGAGAAGGTTTTACCCCTGTGCAACTTCATCTAGATGCCTAAAAAAAAACAGAACTATGTAATGCTTAGGTATCTGTGCAGTGATCAAGTCTAACAAACAGGCGTTATTGCAAAAACCACAGAAACTAGTCTTTCTCTGTGTGTGTTTTCTTCTGTGGTCTTTCAGAGTCCTGTCCAAACACACTGTAATAATAAGCACTTTATTGTAGCAATAGTAAAAATAATGGAGGTCTCAAATGGGGCTGCAGTTGCTTGTGCTCTTAATGAAAGGGAAATCTGGCTGCTAAGGATTGTAATGAGAATAACAGTACTTCTGGCTATGTTGTCAATCATATTAATCTTATGTTTGAGTAATCATTACTGGAATATATTTCACTTGTTCTGTCCTTTTATCTCTTGGCTTTATTTTCTGGAGAAGGTGCAAATGAATGTGATAGTGATAATGCACTTTTTCCTTGCTAATTTTAAATCACACTGAGGAGACACAGTGGACCAACGACTGCTAAAGATGCTAGTTGCAAACTGTTGTGACCAGTCTGGTCTAAATGCATAGATAAGGAGAGCTGTTTCTCTTCTGTCTTCTTCTCTCTTTGTGAAGAAGGTTGTGATAGGAGCATCTGATGTATGATATTTAGCATACAAATAGCAGATGAGTGCTCTGGATGAAACCTTGAGTGAAGCAGTAGTGAAGCCAGGTCAAATAATGAATGATGTCCCTTTTAGTTGATTTCTGCAGATATTAACATCCTCTGTGGATCTAGAAAAGAGTGACCTTCACTGCAGTCCCTTGTTGTGCCTCTACAGCTAAAGCTCTACAGCAGACCTGGAAGATACACACAAGCTGTACAAAAGCCTGTGCTAGCAGGAGCCCAGCAAGCCTAAATATGTTGTTTTGGGGTAGGAGATGGTTTCATTTTTTTTTCCTCTAAGCTCCCAGGGAAAACTCTCGTTTGTTAGGCCTGGTGCTCCATCTAGCATGGGAGCCAAGCAAAGAAAGTGAAATGAATCTGCAAGGAGCTGAGTGCTCCTCTGTGGGCTACAGGAACTGGTTTCTATGCCTGTATTTCATATCTATGATTGTTAATCAAAATTAAAGTGTTGACATATAATTTTCCTCATTGCTTAATTTCTGGCATGCTAATGGACATGATTTTGGTCCAATTAGCACTCTCAGAATATCTGGACAGCTTTGCTGGCAGCATTTGTGGAAGACTGTTCTAAGGAAGCAGCATGAAGAAGACTACTTTGAGGACAGGGTGTGTCATTGTGGTTACACAGATGTGCCTGCTGTTTGCCATTGGGGTGAGAGAACAGGCCAGTGTCTTTTCATTTGCCTGTAGAGACATGACTCCTGGGCTTTTGCAGCTCTGTGTAGGGACTGACAGACTCAGACACATGAGGGGACAAAAAAAAAAATATCAGTTGGAGCACTCCAAACACTCCTCTAACATTTGTGGCTTCAGAATATAATCAGAGAATTCTATCAGCTCACGCAGGGTGACATTTTCCAGTAATTATATATTTCTAAGTCTGATCATTGGCTGGGAGTTGAAAGCAGTACTTTGATTAATTGTGAGCCACACACAAATATTCAGGTTTGGTAAGCTGCAGTCATTCCCCATGATCAATGGACTTTCTCAGAGCTGAGATGTAAAAAAAAATTATAGTAATAAGTTGATCAATATATAGGATTGATATGTCCCTGACCTACTATCCAACATTTATATTGACAAAAATTGATGAATTGCTTTAACTTAAGGATGCGTTTGCTCTTTGATATTTTGCAAATAGCGCAAACACATTTTTAGAAGTCCAGTGGAGAAAAGCAAAAGTCTATTTTTGGATCTCTAATGCTTTTGAACAGATCTGCCAATGCCATCTGCGGTTTTTGCACTGGGATTTCAAACCTCAGCAGTGCTGATAGGGATAGCTTTCTTTTCTGTTGACCATCTGTCACAGGTGCTGGAACCAGAACACATATTATTAATTCTATAGATTAAAACTCCAGTTCAACTGGCATGGTGGTTTATTGCTGTGTTTTTGGGCCCACTCTCTGAACACAACATAGCCAGTTGAGCCAGCTTTTTGTTTATGACATTCCGAAATGAGTTTGTGGATCTCAGTTGTGTTCCTATAAAAGCAAAGGGAAAATGTTCTATTAGGTTCTCATTGATTTACGAAGCAGAAACATTTGCAGAAAGAAGTCTTGAGCAGCTTGTTTGTTCGGTTCAGTAGCAGTGACAGCCTGCAGATGATTAGTTCCACTCATGCCCATATGTGTCATGACAGTAAATACAGATTATTACAAACCATTTTGTGGGAGATAAGGCTAATTGAGTTAAAGTAAAAAAATAATATATACTGGTTTCTTTTTGTTTTGTTTTATTTATTTTTTTTTTATTGTATGTTTATAACAAGAGGTCTGGTTTGTGTTTGCATTAGTCCTCTTAAAGGTAACAAATTATGCAAATACATGCAAAGATCTCTCCGGAGTGTTACTAGTTATCATGAGTCACAGCTCTCCATTTTAACGAGCTGTCTCCTTAAAACAAGACTTAAGAACCAGATTTCCAAAAGCACTATAAACCAGAGAGAGCTTGAGAATGTGACAGATTCATTTCACGGTGCTTTGAGGTTTCAAAATTGTGGATTTATTCCATAATGGGACTAAAATCAAATGTGTGCCAATGCTTATATTAAAATGGACAGCTGAGAAGAACAGTTTTGTCACCCATGTACAGATCCAATCCCAATTTCTACTTCAGACTGTTGTTCTCCATCTTACAAGAAAGTTCTGAATCAATACAGAAAGGATTTCTTAGAGAAACAGTTCTTTTCATGTTCACTGCCATACAGTAGCTAACAACTTCTTTTGAAGTAGAGACAACTGGTCTAATAGTAACTGTGACAGCAACTCTGAAGATTTCAGTCCCCACATAAGCTGTGCAAACTTAGGTATGTGCTTCTAGGACAGTTTCTAGGAGTACTTGCAGTACGCAGGAAATACCTGATTTTTTAGTGTTTTGATAGGAACCTCAGAATGCTGATTGAAATACTTAAACTGTAGAATCTTCCACGTAAAATTTTAACAGATTCATTAAGTTTAACTACCACTTTGCTGCTACAAACAATTAGTCTTTATCAATGGCTGAGATCCCTGCTTGGATGTGATATTAACCTTTGTCTTTCATCTATAATTCTTGATTCTTACTATTGCATTTGTTATTACTGGGGTTTTACCTCATTGCATAATCTGGGGGACTGTTTGCAGTGCAGACAAGTGAGCTGTGTGACCCTGTCTCTGAAGAAGGCTTTTATATACACATTACTTTGAATAATGCCGTCAGACATAATTTATAAGCTTTTTCTGTTGCTGTTAGTTTGCTTGTTTTAACAGAGAGTGCTTGGTTATCTGAGTGTTTATGTCATTCTCTATCTTCATTAAGCAACAAAGTTGGATCATGTTTTTCTGCTTCAGGACTAAATACATTAGATCTTTTTGAGTTTGCACATTGATGCAACAATTAGTTCAGAGATCTTTTCATCCTCTTTGTTCATTAACCTATCCTGGGAATTTAAAGTCCAGTAAAAATATGGGTGAATGTCGATATTAATTATTTTTTGTTGCTCACTTTCATTTCTGACCTGGCTGAATGAGAGGCTGTAAATTAAAAAAAAAAAAGCTAGCTTTTTAATAAAGTTACAAATGTTGACAAATGGGATAAGAATCTGATGTTTTAGTGCCTGGAATTTATTAGCTAGTACATGAAGATTATCAGTATATATTAGCTCTACAAAAGATTAGCACCACTCTTCCTTTAATAAAGGTGATAACGAAGTCTCCTCTGCTACTTCAGTTAATCATATCCAAGAAAAAAAAAATAAATCAAACGGTTAATAAATACAAAGAAGAGTTATTAGGATGACTACAGAAATGCATTGTGTATTTTAAAAGAGAAAAGGGAAGCACTTGCCTTGTTCAGTCCAGAAAGAAAATGAAAGAGTGGGGGCATAAACATCTGGTTTCAGAAAATATCTCTCAGAATGGGCCAAATACCTAGAGGAAAAAACAGCTATTGATTTCAGGATAATATCCTTGGTGGAGAGCAAAGCGTTGTCTAGAATATTTCTTAAATCTGTATTCATGTTCATTTATTTCTGGTGGAAGAAATTCATGTCTTATTTTCATGAAAGGAAGATAAAATATGGGAAAAGTTTGCTAAAATCTTTCTGGAACATTTGTAAATTCTGCAAAAACAAAACGAAAAGACAAGTAGCTCAACAAGTACACACCTTCCGAAACTTACTAGAAACCAGCTTCAGAAATGAAAGACTAGTTTCTAATTCTCAAAAGACTTCTCTCTCACATTTTCCACAATTCACTTCCTCAGCTGTGTTCAGTGTTTGGCCAAGACACTTCATGCAAAATATTTCTATTTGAGGAGCCAAGTTTGCTACAGAGAATATTAGGACATTTTTGTGAACAGGTGTTTTGCTGTGGGACTCTTGTGTGGAAGAACAGAAGAATATTTCTTTTGTCATCTTAAAAGCATTTGATAAAGCTCAGCTTGCACTTCTCTTTCCCTCTATTTAGTCTGTGATTGAGTGGTAGGAAAGTATACAACTGGGTAGCAAATCACAAGGGTAAGTTAGAAAAAAATCTTATTGTACTAAATATTAGTATTTCTAACTATGCTTTAACATATGGTGTTTGATGCAGTTACATGCCATTCTTTTATTTTTCATATTTCTACAGTGTTGCTTTTTACTATGAAATGAGTAGATCAATGCCTGTGATTTCATTATCTGCAGTATATTTTCCTCATCTTCAGAGCTTCAGTCTTTTTGTCTCAGTTATTTTTAGTGATTTAGTATGGAAGATTTTAAAAAAACCAAAACCAAAACAATTGCTTGCTAATATTCAGACTTATCTGTTGTAAGAGATTATTATTTTAGACCATTGCCTCAAAGCTTGCTGAGGAACACTGATGGACAAGTCCAGGCAAGTCCTGGATAGCGGTTGAGAAGTCCTTTGAGGGGCACAGATGGACAAGGCCAGGGGCAAGGAGAGAGAGATAAGTTTCACATTAATGGCCGGGAAGCACTCTTTTGTGTGGGCTTATCTCGAAGGAGACAGCCCTCTCAGGAGGTGCTGCACATGACTCTTACCCAAGCGCTCAGGAATGTCACGTAGACAGAAGAAGGAGGATAAAAAAGGGACAAACAACCATGGTTTTTAGGTTTTCTGACAACAGATTCCTCATGAAGAACAAGGAGGGTTTTCTGACAACAGATTCCTCATGAAGAAGAACGAGGAGGTTTCTGACATGAGAAGCCTCACAACCTGCCTCTTTCCCTCTTGGACTTGCTCTGCACTCTACCTGCTTGCTTCCTAAGGCTGGCCATGCTGCTGCTGCTCTCTCCCAAAGAAGAAAGGTGTCTGCCATCAGATTCCTCACTATGGAATGCCTGCATGCTGACGGACTCTCCTGGGCTTGCTACCAGAGACCTGCTGCTTCCTCCTGGACTTGCACCGCAGCTTCTTCCCGGACCTACCCGGTACCTGCACCATCTTGCTGCCTAAGACTGGCCACGCTGCTGCTGCCCTCCTCCCCTGAGCCTCTGCCCCGGACCATTGAACAGCGGGACCTCTGCTGGATCCTGGTGGTGACTATCCCCGCTTTACGCAATTCTTGCTTCTTTCCTATCTTTTCTATCGCCCACCTTCCCTCCCCCATCACCTTAATTCGTAATAGTGTCCGTCCTCCGCTTCCCCATCTCCCTAATTAGGATTTGTAATAAACCTGGTCGGACCAACATTTGAACCGTTGCTTCTTAATCTCACGTTGGGTATACATACATTAAAAGAACTTCATCTCCTTCCCATAAATTGGTGAGAGACATCTGTTTCTCTACCTGCCAGTGGATACTGAAGGGATTTCTTATTGCTGCATCTATCTAAAAGTGGTATCTCTATATTTGTTCATATTGAATTGTGTAAGTCAGTTATTGGCTTTATATGTTGTCTGTACTCATGCTGGCATTTATTTCCTCTCTGTATTGCACTGAATAACCCCTACATCAAAATGGTTTGGAAATACCAGTTGTACCTATCCTTTCTATGGAGTATTGAGTTCAGTAACGAGTATCTGAACTATATAATGCTGTCGGTATAGGATTTGGCACTGGGGTCTGTGTCTCAGTAAAGAAGCATGAGAAATTAGGCAGCTTGCCTAATTTCTCATGCCTCTTTGAGGAAGTTTGTTTCTTTCAGGTTTGTGGTAGTTCAGCAGAATACCTTACAAAAAACCTTGATGCTTGTTGCTATTTTACAGATAAACTCAATTAAATCTGTGATTTTACTTGAGAATGAAATTTATCTTCTTAAGGAAAAAAAACTGGTATTGTTTATGCTTTGATTGAAGATTCTTTATCTTGACTAATGTAATTGCTGTGGGGAGCAAATGTGGCACAACTTGATTGTTCCTAACCTTGTCTCTTTAGGAACCAGAACGGTATTGATTTTGCCATGCATAGCTATAATGTATCCAACTCCTTAGTGAAGGAAAAACAAGGATAAAGTGTCCTTGCGAAATAAAACTTGGGAAGAGCAAAGGAAGGAGAGGGGATCCCTGCAAAACAAGATAAAGAAAACGCTGAAAAGAGATTCAGTCACAAGGATCTGGTTAAACAATCTTATCTTGCAAGTGTATGGCAGGAGATGCTAGCTTAGTACCAGTGTGTAAATCCTGTTTGCTGGACAGAACAAAGAGTGATAGACTTCACAGGATACAGAGATGGTTCTAGCTGGACAAAAGAACAAACTCTGAACCCACATTACAAACTATGTATAAACAGAGGAAACTTATGGCGATACCTATCAGGGGGATAGGATGGCTGATAGGTGAATCAAAAAGAATGTGAACCCCGACTACTTTGGCCAATGGGGAAAGGGGGAAGGGCTCGCCTAGCATCAGGGTACAGGGATAAAATAGGGGCTGTGTCCCCCAGTACTTTGAGAGACTCCGCAGGGCTATGTGCCCCTGTGGATTCTCCCTTTATTTGAATGAAGAAAGCTGAAGGCTCTCCTCTGTCTCTTTTGGGGGGATAAAGATGACAGAGCAAGCTTATTGGAGAAGAATTTTTCCTAACATTAAGAATAAAGATATTCCAAAAAGTATAAACATTCAACTTTTATGTTTTTTTCTTTTTGCGCAAAGGCAGATTGTTCAGAAGGTGAAGTGATGCACCACTTCTCTTCTTCTGTGCTCTGTCGACATTCTTGGTAGCAGGAACATTACAATTCATATAATGAACAACACCCATAGCAGAGAGCTTATTCCAGCTTTTGCAAAATTTGCGTAAACTTGTAATACAGAAGCTACTATAATCCCTCAGCCAAACACATATACACCACCATTTATTTCCCTCTCTGCTATAGTCATTACCCAGCCTTTCAGCTTGTTTTATCACTGCATCCATTTTTCTGTTATCTGTTCAATTCATAATTTACTGACTCCTCTCTGCACAAAATATTGCAGTTCATTATCCTGCAAATACAATTTCACTGGTAGTGTAAACATGGGGTCTTGACTAATGTAATCCTCTAGGAAGTTCTTAGACTATCACTCACAAAATAAATTAGGATAAGCTTAATAACTGAAACCCTTCGGTGCTATGCAGAAAATCCACAGTGTTTGTAAAGTGCGTAACAGATGATAAACTGTTAATGTGTCTATTCACAACCCTAGAGGTAGTCTAGCTACAGTAAATAAACAAGAAGTAGCCACCTATCACAGTGTAGTGGTTTTTCATCTTTTTATTTATTTGTTTGTTTGTTTGTTTATTTTTAACTGAGGTTAAGTGAATACATTCTGTGCTTAAAGTTCTGTCCTTCAGGTTGGTCAGTTACTGCAACTGCAGGAAAGGCAACAAAGACTCAGATCTCTTGGGCTTTTGAAGTATTGAAAATTATATTTTTATCTCTCATGGCAAAAGTTTTATGAATCTTTAGAGCATGGTGGTGAAACCTCTTTTATCTGAGAGCTTCAGTGATTTCAAATCATTACTTGAATTTCATCTGAAAATTTATCTCTGGTCTTCATGTCATTCTCGTTCTTCTAGCTAGTAATCATCTTTATGTTCTTCAACATTGTTTTAGCTTTTAATGATACAGTATCAAAGAGATACTCCTAAACTATAAAATAAAACTCTCCTGAATTATATTTGGCACTATTAATTGCATTAAATATGACTCCACCATATACTTCCAGTGTATATTTCAGCAATAAAATAGAAAAAATGCAGGTTACTGGAGCTTATACTTTCTGGCCAGAGAAACATTTGGAACTTATATTGCCATATGCTTCATAATAAGTGTGGGGAGAAAATGCAAGAGTGAAGCACTCATGTTTACCATACTGGAAATATAATTAATTCAACTGAGCATCATTACTACTGAGTAATCCCAGCTGTTTTCAAATGAGGTGTCCCAATGCAACATCTCTTAATGCTTTTCAGCCTGTGCTTAAACTATGTGGTAAACTTTCCAGTGATGTTACTATCATGCATATAAACCAAATAATCAATTTGAGAGTTAAAATATTAGATAATAATAAAGCATCTATTCCTGCGACAGGACATCTGTGCTCAGTGATCTCAGCTGGGATCCAATGACTGGATCAATTAAATGGATTAAAACCAAATTCTACCTTCTCCAAGTGAATTGAAAAGTTTCCAAGAGATGAATTTCCAAGGTTTATCCAGCCTACTTAAAGTGCTTCAGTTACACTTGCTAACAAGTTCTGTGGTAAAAGCTAATACAGTCATACCCATTTCTGACTTCTATCCATATTCTTATTAAGTTGCCACAAATTGCACACAACTTGGTGTTGGCAAAGTGTTGTGCAGAGACAACCAGTGTGCTTGATAAACCATATTGACTATAAGATCTAATGAACTAAATGAACTAAATCAATAAAGTAAACGATGTACCTCTTTACTCATCTCAGACTGTAGAAGTCAACTGTGCCACGTACACAACTTTTCATTCCAATAAAAATATCTAGCTATGTCCAGGTTGAGACTTTAGTATGATGCTAGAAGGCCAATCTTTCATCAGTTTTAATAATAGAGGGTGATAATGTTTAATAGTATAAGTAATCATTGTTTGTTGTGGGAAACTGCTCAACAGCTCTTGCGAAGCAATCTGGAAGTATAGTATAAGTGAAGTAGAATAATCAAATACAGGACTCAGATGGTATGAGAATTGGCTTTCTTCCTATTATTTGCATTACTCTTATAAGACTAAGGACCTTCCCATTTAATTTGAGGAATTACTCTAGAAATATATAATGCTCTAAGAAGTGTTATCTGGTTTCTTCATTGGTTCATTAGGACCTGAAGAAATTGCTTTCCATGATACCCATCCTTTACAAAAAGCAGATTACCATTCAGAAATACATTAATCTATATTATTGATTAATCATGTGTAATCTGAGATTTCTGAATTATTCTTTCAGTGCTCACTATAGTAAAAACTATGCAGAGCTATTCAATGGGAAAGATGCTGAAGGAGGCCACAAAATAATTGCTAAATGCTGAGTATTAATGGGAAGAGATGGAACAATCTGTAGTACAGAGTCTGGCAGAGTCATATGCCCTGGCAGTGAGGTGGGTAATGTCTAAAGGGCACAGTGAAGGCATGTATGTGCTAACGCTGTAGCATATAAAGTTGTCAAGGGCACTGGATGGAATTTTGATGTGAGGTGTAAAGGAACATCGCTTAACAGAGATTGATGTATAACTAACCAAAACTACTAGAAAGTAATAATAGATGCTCATTAGGAAAAGAAAAATCAATCTTCAGCTCATGGAGCAAGTGGAGAAATTAAGCCTATGTAACACTACTCTAAATAATACACTTTCATTCCATATAACACTTTATTAACTTTCAATCTCAGGTCAATATTTTGCTGAAGGGAAAAAGTGCACTCCTGGTAATTACTGTCCTATAAACCTAAATGCTAAAGTTAATAGGGAAATGTTTAAGAAGTCAGAGTCTAAGGCACTTTAAATTGCAGTTTCTTAAGTAAATTAATACTGATAACTCAGAATGCCAAAGTTCACTGAAATTGCACACTTCAAGTGGATTAATAGAAAAGGGCAGGAGTTGGTGTGCATGTGGACAAATGCAATTAAAACTAAAGGCTATTATCTAGATCTAAACTCACAGTCAATTTGTAGCCCTTTATATAATCTGTTGCTTTCTATGAGTGATCATCCATTAATGATCAAGAAGGAAAACAAATTAATCAGTATATTAATGTAATTATATAAAGATGAGCATACATATGTTATTTTGATTTACACAAAATTAATACATCTTTTGAGATGCTTTAATAAGAAGAAACATTACAGTTAAGGGATTATTTAATTGAACTGCTTCATCAGTATGTTATTAAGAGCATTATGCTTTATTTCAAAAATAAATAATATTTATTCTCAGTAAGAAAATTCCACATGATATGCAAAATCAAATCACTGAGGATGGTATATTTAAGTGTTAAATACTCTCAGCGTAGAAGATCACCATTATACTAGGAAGAGTACATCACTTCTTATTCCTGTTTTGCATTTCACATTTTTTTATTACAGACTTATGTTTGGTTTTTTTCAATGAAAGTTTTATATTCCTTTTCATATAATATTTGTTTGTACACTGAGTGCAATGTCTTCCATCTGAGGGTAATTTTCTATTTAATTTTTTGAAAAGCTAGACCTGAGGAATATGATTTCCAATCAAACTAGAACATCCTTGAGAATATGGTGCAAAGAAAGTTACACTTTGTTCTTTCACACTTTACTTTTTAAAATGTATTGAGAGAAATCAGACCTGGGAATATTGGTTGATGCTTGGCTGAACATGAGTCAGTAGTGTACCCAGGTGGCCAAGAAGGCCAATGGCATCCTGGCTTGTATCAGAAATAGTGTTGCCAGCAGGAGCAGGGATGTGATCATCCCCTTGTACTCAGTCCTGGTGAGGCCACGACTTGAGTACTGTGTTCAGTTTTGGGCCCCTCACTACAAGAAAGACATTGAGGCCCTGGAACATGTCCAGAGAAAGGCAACAAATTTGGTAGGGGTCTGGAGCACAAGCCTTATGAGGAGCAGCTGAGGGAACTGGGATTGTTCAGTCTGGAGGAAGCTCAGGGGTGACCTTATTGCTCTCTACAACTACCTGAAGGGAGGTTGTGATGTGGTGGGAGTCAGCCTCCTCTTCAGTGTAATTAGCAATAGGACTAGAGGGAATGGCTTCAAGCTGTGTCAGGGGAGATTCAGCTTAGATGTTAGGAAATACTTCTTCAAGAGAGTGGTCAGGAGCTGGAATGGGCTGCTCAGGGATGTGGTAGAGTCAACATCCCTGGAGATGTTCAAGAAATGTTTAGATTTTGTACTGAGGGATATTCTTTAGTGGGAAATATTGGTGATAGGTGGACAGTTGGACTAGAAGATCTTGAAGGTCTTTTCCAACCTCAGTCATTCTATGATCTGCTCCCATTACATATTAGTTGTGATTACAAAATTTATAATTAGTCATAAAGTACAGTGCTTTCAGGCACTGATCAAGACAGATTGTGTCATTCACTTCACCGGCCACATATGAAACAAATGGAATCTTCTGCTCTGTTTTAAGTTGTACTTGATCTAACTTTTTACCATGGGGAGCCAAGAAGACGAAATCAGCTTTTTCTTCAGTTCAGTGTGCAGAGGAAAATTTACTGAAGCCCAAGATCTGCTTTCCCTCTTCCCCATATACCTTTATTGCAGATGCCAACTAATCCATTATCCCACATGTTCTATGTCAGCTTAACACAGACTTTTGTCAAAATGCCACAAACAATCAGAACATAAGCAATATGCAGAGAGTCCTGGAGAAGATATCAGAATTATTTATTTATATAATTGTCTCCTTGTTGGTGCCACCTAGCAAAGCCATACAGAAAGAAGAATTTGAGTAAGGAGGCTGTGCGGGTAGAAGAGTTTTTGTCAAGTGGGAAAGTGAAATCTGATTATCTGTCTAAAATAAACACACAGCTCATATTACTGTAGCAGTCTAAATTATTTCAGTGTTATAACTGTAACAGGAAGGAAGGAAATGTAGTGGAAAAGAAGTATAAACACACTCAGTTGGCCAGGATTTACATGCTACATACAAGAGAAAGGCCTCAATTACAGGTTTGCCTGTGTTTCAGATATTACTTTAGCTCTGATAAATCTTTCCTCCTGACCTCCATTTCTTTTCTCTTTCTACAGTAAAAAAAAAAAAAAAAAAAAAAAAATGCTTTTCTAACTATGGACAGAAACTTCAAGCATACACAACTGGAGATTAAAACTGTGAATGTTGAAAAGGGAACAGAACATGTCAGGATTTTTTGGAAGTATAAAGAGAGTGTATGAGAGATAAAAGCTTCCAGAGTATGCTTCAGTGTATGTTACTTTGATGTTTCCTTACTTTACTTCTAATATGTAAATGTTAGTCATGTGGGATTACTCAGTGTTATTAAATAAGGGAATTCCACCCCAAGTATTTTAGTTCAAAGTACTTCAATTCATTTTTATAACTTTGGAACGCTAGCTTTCAGTTGTAGCATTTAATGGATTTGTTTGCTTTCTTAGCAAACTTAACAATAACTGTAATATTTACGAATAGCTTCAGCCACTGCCAGATTTTCTTCTAACTTTAAAATCAATATTAGTAGTAGGTTCGCATTTCCTTTTCTGCTACTGTGATCTACACCTATCTTCTTTGTGCTTGATCTTCAGTTCAGTAGAAGAGATTGTCCTTCAAATAGCATCTTCAAAGTCTACAAAATGCCATTGTCATGGGGACAAGATTTAACAAGCTTTCTCTTTGAGCTTGGAATTCAAATGAACTGAAGACCTTTTTGAACGTACTAAGAAAAAATGCAAAAACAAACCAGCTGTATGACTTACAAAATATTATATATAATTCACTCAGAATTGTATGTACACTTTCTCCTGGTGGGAAAAGTTATTGTGTGATGCCTCAAACATAGATATAGATGGATAGATAGATAGATAGATATTTAATAATATAAATAAGCAGTATAAAGCTGAATTAAGTTTCCCCAGGCAAATGTATCCTAAGCTTTGAGTACTTGGCTTCTCAGTCTCAGTATTCATCTGCTTATTTAGTTATGTAATTTCCAAACCTTTGTTGCTCCAGTAGCATAAAAATACTACCATACTATGCCAGCTAGCAAAACTTCCTGTTCCCTCAATCACAACCATTTTAGCATTGAAGGTAATCAGTTGCTCAGCAGTTTTCCTGATTTAGATCATAGAATCACTGCGGTTAGAAAAGACCTTCAAGATTTCCTAGTCCAACTGCCCACCTACCACCATTTCCCAATAAACCACGTTCCTTAGAGCCACACCTAAAAGTTTCTTGAATATTTCCAGGAATGGTGACTCAACCACCTCCCTGGGCAGTCCATTCCAGTACCTGACCACTCTTCCAGAGAATAAATTTTTCCTAATATCCAACTTGAATTTCCCCTGGCACAAGTTGAGGCCATTCCCTTTCATCCTATCCCTAGTTATGCGAGAGAAGAGGCCAACCCTCAACTCACCACAACCTCCTTTCAGGCAGTTGTAGAGAGTGATAAGGTTTCCCCTGAACCTCCTCTTTCTCCAGAGGGAGGCTCATGGGAGCCACTCCTTGTCCTGTT